>SNQJ01S0029520.1:64163-96285 GCA_010110895.2 Picea sitchensis | reverse complement strand
GAACAACTTCTTTGAAAAATAGATTTGCAATGTGTGTTGCATCACTGGTTTTCTGACATGGAATGAAATGTGCCATTTTGGAAAATCTTTCGACCACCACGAATATGGAATCACAACCCCTCTGTGTCCTTGGAAATCCTAACACAAAATCCATGCTTAACGCGTTCCACAGCCTCTCTGGTATCAACAATAGTTGATACAATCATGTATTCTGTCTTTTCCCCTTTGCGTGTTGGAAAATTTTACATTTGTTGACAAATTTCTTGACCTCTGTTCTCATCCCTAGCCAATAATACAAGTTTTTCAATCACGCAAACATCTTGTCATCACCGAAATGTACAACTAATCCCCCACTATGTTTTTCCTTTAAAAGGTTTTCTCTCATAGAACTCTTCGGGATACACAACTGATTTCCTTTGAATAATAATCCATCATGGATCAGGTATTCAATCCATTGGAATATGTCTCTTAGAACAGGATTTTCACATGCTTCATAAGTGTCCTTGAAATCTAAATAATCTTTGTACATTTCCTTAAGGCTATCAAAACCTAAGGTCTTCACACGAAACTCGTGTAGAATCAAGCATTTCCTACTCAATGCATCAAAAACCTTGTTAGCAGTTCCATAAATGTGCTTTAAACAAAAGTAAAGTTTTGCATAAATTCAACCCATTTTTCATGTTTTTGGTTCAATTTTTCCTATTTGGTTATGAATTGTAAAGCATGGTTGTTTCTATATAAAACGAACTCTTTCAGAACCAAGTAGTATCTCCATTTCTTCAAGGCTTGTATGGCTGCATAAAACTCTTTATCATACGTGGAATATTTTACTTGGTCTCGTTCATCTTCTCACTGAAGTATGAAATCAGTCTATTGTCTTGACTTAAGACTTCTCCATTCACAAATCCACTTGTGTCACATCTGAATTGAAATGTTTTACTGAAATATGGAAAAACCATAACTGGTTGTTCAATTATCTTCTCCTTCAATAACTTAAAACTTTTTTCCACTTCCTCTGTCCAATTAAAATATTTATGTCTTTTCTTGACTATGTCCATCATTGGTGCACTAATCCAACTAAAATTTCTGATGAACTTCCTGTAAAAAGTGGCTAGTCCATGGAAGCTTCTGACTTCAAAGATATTTTTCGGCGATGGCCATTCTTTGATTGCTTTCACCTTTTTCGGATCCATCTTCAACTCATTCTAAGAGATCACAAAACCCAAATAAATGAGTTCTTTCGTCATGAAAGACGATTTCTTCATATTTATCAGCAACTCCTCTTACTGTAACCTCCTCATCACTAGAGTTAAATGTCTCAAGTGTTCTTCCTCAGTCTTACTGAAGATCACTATATCATCAAGATACACAATTACAAACTTTCCAATGAAATATTTCAAGACTTCGTTAATCAATCTCATGAAATTACTTGGCACATTCGTCAAACCAAATGACATGACAAGCCATTCATACAGTCCTTCATTTTTCTTGAATGTTGTCTTCCATTCATCACCTTCCCTCATTCGAATATGATGATATCTGCTTTTCAAATCAATTTTTGAAAAAAAAATTGCTCCACTCAAGCAATCCATCAAGTCATCCATCCTGTGTAAAGGGAATCTATACTTGATGGTGATTTTGTTTATAGTCCTCGAGTCTGTACACATTTTCCATACACCATCTTTCTTTGGACTTAACACTATTGGCGCATCGCATGGACTCAAGATTTCTCTAATCGACCCTTTGTCCATCAAATCCTGGAATTGCTTCTTAACTTCTTCATTCCCCTGTGGCATTAATTTGTATGCTGCTTTGTTTGGTAAACTTGCTCCTGGTATAAGGTCAATATGATGGCTTATACTTCTGATGGGTGGCAATGAAAAAGTTAAATTGTCCACCACTATATCAGCGAAATTCTCTAGCAGTTCCTGAATATCCTCAGGTAGATCATCTATTGAAGTACTAGTCAAAATGAATCTAGGTTTCCTAACCACAACAAACTGCATTTCTTATCCCTTCTTGACTTCATCCAGAAGTTCCTTCCCACTCATGAGAAGTATAGTGTTTCTCATTTTTTCTTTCTCCTTCTTGTCTTCAATCAAAAACAACATATGAGTCCTACCATTCTTTTCTAAGGTATAGGTGTTTTTTCTTCCATCATGAGTAACATTTATGTCATATTGCCACGGTCTCCCCAATAAAATATGACAAATATCCATGGGAATGACATCACATAAGATCTCATCTTTGTAACCTCCTATCTTAAATTCAACTAAACATTTCTTAGTGACTATTACCTAATGTGCCTTTTGAAACCACGAGACTTTGTATGGGCTGGGATGTGCAGCTGTCTCTAATTCCATATTTTCCACCATCTCTGTGGATACTAGATTAGTTGTGCTCCCACTATCCACTATTACCTTGCATACCCCATTCTTGGTCTTGCAAGAAGTTCTAAACAAATTGTTCCTCTGGACTAGATTCTCCATCTCCTTCTCTAGTTTCAAGATAATTTTCCTCATCATTAAGGATCTTCCTCCTTTTGCATCTTCTGCCTCAACATTTTTCCTTTGAACTTCTGAAATGTGAGCTTTGTCTCCTCCATCTCTTTTTATATAAGGACATTCAAAATATTTGTGCCCGATCTTTCCACAGACAAAACACTTTATTTCACCTCCTCTTCCTCTTCCTCTTCCTCTTGATCATGGAAAAGTGTTCTTATCATCATATTGTCTTCTTTGTGAACTTCCTCCTCTTTTTGGGTGATTATGAGGCTTCTTTTCTTCTTCTTTGGGATTTTGTACCCTGTCTTGGGAAATTTCTTTGCCTCTGCTTTGACTTCTACCTCTGCCCCTTTGACCTTTCTTTCGGGCCAATTTTTCTTTTGCCTTCAAATCAATCTGATAAGGATCTTCTACATTCCTGATCGTTATCATGATCATCTCATCTTGAATTTCATATCTCAGACCATTCATATATCTAGCGACATTTTCATCATCACTCTCACGATGACCTGCTCTAATATTTATTCGGTAAAATTCTTCAGTGTATTCCTTCACTGTCATCCCCTTCTGTCTCAAATTCTGCATTCTTCGAAACAGATTAATTTGGTAATATCTGGGTATGAATTTGGATTTCATTTTATCTACCATCTTTTCCCAACTTTTAATTCTTTGTTTGCCTTTGCAACGCCTGTCAGCCTGCAACTCATCCCACCACAGTGTTGCATTCCCTTTAATTCTAGTGACAACATGTTTTAATTTCTTATCCTCTTCGATATCTTCATAATCAAAGTACTTATCTAGAGCTCTAAACCAATATAGAAGCTCCTCAATGTCTAACTTGTCTTCATACAATGGGATGTCCATTTTTTCTATGGCACTAATTCTTGCAACAACTCTGAATAGGCATTCCTATGAAGCATGTTCAACTGTAGTTTCCTCTTCATCGAGTCTAGCTTCATTCTCATTCTCGGATTCATTGACATCTCCATCATCAACTGTCTCTTTTTGTGCTATCTCCATAGCATCTAATCGAGCACAGAGTTCTCTCATTTCCCTTTGCACAACTGGATCAGGCATATCTCTCTCTTGAAGTCTTCTTGGCGACATTGTTGTAATCTACTCTTTGCTACAGAAATTCAAAATTTGAGCTCTGATACCACCTGACACAACACCCCTACCTCAACAGGTTCTTCTTGACCTCCCAGTCTAAGGATCATTCTTAATCTCCTTTTGAGTCGAAATGACTCTTTGATTCCCGGCTAGAATATTCACACTTGTAACCACAGGTCCTTCTTAGAAGTTACGCCTGCGCGAACAAGCACTAGGCACAAACTCTTACCCACGTGACTGCTGGCATGACCACTGACTTAACTCGAAAATGTATTTCAGATTTTGTGACTTCGCTATTTCTGATGTGAGTCCCTCTGACTTCTTCAACCCTCGAAACACCGAAAAGGGATAACAATTCTTTATCTCCTCTCTTAAATTCTTCTGATGTGACCCTCTGTCATAACCTGGGGCCCAACTTTTGAGCGCATCGGGATTTCAAAATTCAGAATTTCACAATGCAATGCTCCTCCTTTTCCCCAAAGTCTAAACTTGCGACTTCTTTGTTGCAGATCAACGGTCCAAATTATTCTATGATCTAACAGTCCATATCCTATGGGGATTTCGCGTATCAGAATTTTGTGACTCTTGACTCCAATTCACAACTCTTTCCACACTTCTGAATTCTTAAATGCCGAAATTCCAAGCACTAGATCAACGAATCTCATTGATCCAGATATGATGGCTATTCTCCCTCCTGAGATTACGAATTCTTAAGGACTCTCTCCTTAACCCTTCTCCTGATATGAGAGATCCAACGGTCCACGAAAAATCGGTAGTTCTCCCTTCGAGAAACTTCAACCATCCGTTCAATTTCTTGATAAATCCTAGCCAAATATCTTGGCGTCTTTTCTCTTGAGATTGATTCTGCTAGGTGATTTCAAACCCCTTCCTTCCTTCAAACTCTTTGAAGTCTTTATCCCTCCAGAGCTTGGTTCTTCTTACAACTCAAGGGTTCTAGGGAATCCTGTACGCACTCCTTGTGGCCTTCACGATAATCACTGATTATCTGACATTTTCCTCTTCTGTACACTCCCTACAACATAAATCCTTCAACCACTCGCTTGGGTTGGAAATGTATAAGACTTCAACCTGCCTATGCACTCCTTGCATGAATCTCTACTATTCTCGCACTTCTATTGGTAGGAGAACAATGATATCTCTCTTGATATTTTCTAAGGTAAAACTCAGAGTCTTGTCAACACGCTCTTTGCGGACCTTCACTGCACTCCTTGCGGGAATTTCTCAGGACGAGAAAAAATTGAAACTCATACACTCCCTCTCATAGACTTCATACATTCAACATGAAATCACACACATAAGCATTGAAACAAATGCATAATAGAGAATATAATAAAATTGTAAACATGCCATTCAATAGATGCAAACAATAACCATAAATACACCATGAAATTGAATCAAATCTTTCATATATTAATTCAAGTGATCCTGTACATGGGCTCCATAGCAACAACTATCTACTTATACAACTTCTACAATCTTTGTTCTTCCCTATTCTTCTATTCTCTTTCTCTACAACTCTAATTATTACAATGAGAATAATAATACAATACAATACATACGAGGGATCTTTCTAGAGTGTTACCTTCTACAGCTCAAGCTATCTAATTGAATTAAAGACTACACCTACTTTACATTTATTACATTAAATTCCTCCAACCAGTAGAAGAGAGTGAACACTTAATATCTATGTTACAATCCCCAGAACATTTAATAACAATACATCTCTTTAGATATTACATTAATGTTCCTCTTTTGAAATTTGGTTGTCTTCAAAATGCACACTGGTGCATATCTAACTGTCCTCCTCTTGCGCATGCTTACTTGTTGATGATGCTCCTGCATCATTACCGTCGAATTTCAGTATGTATGATGGAATATTGGAAGACATTGTCATGTATGAAGGGTTATGGGATATAGGGTCATTTTTCAATTGTGATAAATTAGGAAAGTATAACGTTGTAAGGAAAGGCAATGATGTGTGAGAAAATAAATACTAGGAGGGAGGTGAATTTTTTGTTTTTCTAGTTGAACCTTGTGGTCCCCCTATATTTGTACTACCGTAGGGTTGAGTAATTCCTAAAGAGTGATTTCTCGTAGAAATTCTATCACATCCAAGAGTATGATTTCTCCTTGGACTAGACGTGCCCCTGAGGTGGATGCCCCCAGGGATAGGTGTATACACTCCAGGAAATATTTTCCCAAGATAAGTCCCAGGGAATAACCCCACAAAAGAAGACATGTTATTAAGGGGAAAAATTACCCATTGTGAGAATTTACCCCTATGGATATTCCCCCAGAGGAAGTTGTGCTAACCCATGGGAAATTGAATCCACTAGATATATTATTGCCCCTAGTTTGACTAGGGACATCCCCAAAACCACTAGGAATATTCAAACCAAAAGGTACGCCTACACCGGATGATGTTGGGTGATCATAGGATTAGTGGAGGTAGAAGGAATTCCACCCTCGATGTTGAAATCAAGGATCACCCCCCGCCCCCCACTCGAAAATGATCCAGAAGTGGGCATTGAAATATAAGGGATGTGCATGGTAACACTGGGTATAATAACTTATGGGAATGAGGACATGGAAAAGGTCCCCCATATCGAGGGATCAGTAGAAAAAGGCATGATCGGTGTAGATCCAATGGTTCTAAGAGAAGATGATGTGGACATCAATGACATTCCCCCAACCCCACTTGAGGATGGGCTTAATGAATCAACTACACTATATAAGACACTTAGTCTTGATATCGTGTAAGGATTATTAAACAAAGAAAAGGCTCACTCAAAATCTTCTTAACTTGGACAAGTAAAGGTGCTTCCAGATCAATTAAAGGAGGTTTAAAGTTTGGCGGAGGGCCTTCCACTTCAACCAAACCAGTTTCATTGAACCAAAGACAATACCCTTTGAATTTTTGGTCACTTTCTTCACTTCACTTGAGAGGTGTTTTTTCCTCCACGATGGATTCCAGTCCTCACAATTGATGAGACTGGCACGGTAATTCAACCATAGTGAAAATGATAAGTGTAAATCAAACACAATTCAGCATAAGGATAAGTTAGACTTTTAATCTAAAATCACACCCTTAACAAATACAGGATAACAACAAGCAAACCAATGGCTAAGGGGGGCTTCTAAAAACCAACACTCTAGGGGAGATGAAGTCTCCATGAAATTGGATAGCGAAGGTATGAGGAGTAGTTACGATAATCTAGGTGAAACAATCCTGACCGATGCAAGAACCCTCCGGGGGAATTGATGTTGTGAATGAATGTCTTCCCTAGGTGAAATAGGCACATCCCACCTATAGTCACCTATGGTGGATACCTAGGGAAGTTCAAAAAGTCTACCACCATAAAATTAATGATCGGGTGAACAATCATAGGTCTGACCACATGTAATGGAAAGGTAACTAAGGTGAATTCTATGAAGGTGTTAACCAATGAAACCCCGTATACGTAACAATCAAATTGATATTGCAAACACCAAAAAAATCAGAGAGGGGCAATCTCCCCACTTGCCTCGATGTGAGCTCATGCTTAACTCCTTTGTTAGAGGATATTATTGACACAATGGTTGCAATAATTAATTTATCACTCTTTAATGCCTCCTAAGTTTAATTTTCATGGATTTGGATAGTTTACTCTCCAATCCTATTCCAAGGCCCTAATCCTATTTAATGTTGGTTCACTAAAATAAAATTTGTCTAATTGATTTTAAAATTACACAATTTCATTTTAGTGGTTTGTATTTATGCCAAGGGAGGATGAATGAAACTTTTGGTGACATTGTGACTCTTGACCCAACCAATAAAATGAAAATATGTCAATGAAATTCTTTCCATTCAATTAAATCTTTCTATGGGAGGGAAAATATAACCTTTTCTGTGTACTTTTGAAAATGAAAACTCACACACCAAGAAACCAACAAACAATTCATATATGAAACCCGTTCAGTAATTGAAACCAAACAATGGACCAATGCACTAGTTTCATTAATGTTTCAAAATGTCACAAGCATGCAAATATTTATTTTTCATATTTTTCCAAATAAAAATGGAAACATTTCTTAATGTAATGAAGAACACAAATACAAATGGAAAACCAAAAAATCAATAAGAAAATGGTTTGTAGTAAATTGGTAGTCATGTTGGATCATCCCACTCCAATGTTTCTACAAATATCACACCCAAAACTCACCTAAAAAGATATAGCTAGTAGTGGAGACTAATCACAAAAGGACAACACAAATGAAAAAAGTATCAAACACTACCATATCTATTCAATTATGTTGGGTTCACTTCCCAACTTCACTTGATCTCTCAGACAGAAAATGAACCTATCCAAGAAATAAAAATAGGCCACATAAATACACTACAAACACAACTTGAAGGTAAATCATGTGACAAAAAGACTCAGCAACAGGTAAGATCATTAATATAAGAAACCAATCAAATACTCTAGGGATAAGAGGAACCAATCTAACTTCAAGAGTCTGAGTATCTCTACAATTTTTTAGTTTACAAATATCATATTGTGATGCAGGCTAGTCAACAGGCGATGATTGTCGTGTGAATATTATACTACAACCCATGATGTTGTAGAAAAAAAATATTTTTTAGAAAAGTATGGATCTTTTCCAAACCCGTCAGATCTATATGAGATCAATAAGATTTGGTAGATATAAATCCTGGAGGATTCTATGGAAGAAAACAAAACCAAATCACAAACGAAAAAACCAATGGAATTTGGAAAGGAATTCTAGAGAAGAATCAAAGATTTTTCCCCAGTGGAGTCCTTGATTCTTTTATCAGAGAAATCTCACCAGTATGGTAAGTAGATCTCTCTAGGACTTATTTTTGACACATAGTGGGAAGACCCAGGGTTCAACATGAATTCACCAACAAAACCCTCATATACCATCCATTTCAGCATTACCCACAAGAAGGTGAAGCCTCACCCGAGGTATCTATGGGAACTGCAGGAACTAGGTTTCCACAGTGTTGAATGGATGGGAGGCAATCCTTATAACCATTCTAGATTAGCATTTATTCAGGATTATATCATGTGCACAGAAACAAATTAACATGTAAAATATTCATAATAGATAAAAATATATCATATGTGCACAATAAACTAAACTACATCCACATCATAACACATAGACACCATGATTAATGTGGTGCACCTAATATGGGATATGTCCAAAATGTTCGACTTCTTATTATATTAGTCATAACATCCATTGAAAAATATGTGCATTGCTCTCATACATTATGTCTCATATAAAATACCCTTGTCATTCTCCTGTCTCTTCGTCACTCTTCACTACTTACTTACTTTCCTACTTTTCTCTTCATGCATTTCCTACTATCTATCCCAAATCCATTACATATTTATACAATTACAATAGGGATTATCCCGTATCAATGGACCCAAAATTCCTAATGAATTCAAATGGTGTTATGACCCAGGGGGTGCATATATAGGGATAAATGTATATGATATGACCCCAAGGAGGGGCATATATGGGGACAAATGTACATGTAATGTGTAAATAGATAGGTAATAAGGTCTCCCTAATAGTAAATGGGCATCATGTGCAAGAAGGGATGATTTTAAGGATGGAAATTTATTTTAAAATGTAGAAACCTTGGTGAATCTTACTAATCCTTCATATGCCAACTATAAATGTTTAGCGATATTTTTGTAAAAATATTCAAATTTCTAAGGATTTTATATAGTTTTTATAAAATTTTGACAATTTTTAAGGTAAAATCATTTTATCCTATAGAATTTGGGCGAATTATTTTTAAAATAGTGAATCTCATTTTTGGAAAAACCATGGAAAATTAGCCCATGAGCGAAATTTAGCCCCTAAACAGTGCAAGTGTGAATAGGTATATATAGAGATCATGCATTCATTATTGTGGAGAGGTGAATTGTGAAGTAAAACGGTATTTGGTTATGTGGAGGAGGTTCTCTTATTATTTAAGGAGTTATTGTGTAACTTATCTATATTAGATTTGTTCTCCACACTTACATTCTATACATGGTGCGTAATTGTATTCTGTTATGATATTTTAATAATTTGGTTCAATACATTTGGAATCAGAGCATCAATATTATGGATTTTTTTCCTCAATCAAGTCATATTGGAATTTAGGCTATAACTATTTTTTGGGGTCACTTCAGAAGGTGAAACTTGGAGGGGTACTCGGTGTAGTGTGAGCTTCCAAATAAACTATATTTGCATGGAAGCCATGAATGAATTCACTTATCTTTGTAACTTGATGTTCCAAAGGAGTATCTTCTTTTATTTGTACCTTTGGGATATTGTTGTATACCTCCTATACTGCCTATTGCAACTTGTTGTTTTCTTCACAACCTCATCCTGTTCTATCATGAGTTTGTTGTATTTTTCATGTATTGCATCATTGTTTGTAGTCACTTTGACCAACTCCATTGCAGCCAATTCTACATGCAACTAGATCTCTTATGTGACACTCGTCAACAAGATATGTAGCATGTTCAATGGTAACTATGACAACACTCAGTCAATACGACAAAATGCTTGTGCGTGCTCCTACATTTCTATCATGGGGAACTCTATGGCCCATGTTAATATATTCATGATTCAACGCTCTGTTGTTGTTGATGATGGTTGATATTTCATTGGTCGTGAATCTATTATATTTTTTGTGCTCTCTTTTTTCTCTTCTTCTGTTGTTCAGACTGGAGCTATCCTAGCTGATTCCAAAATATGGTGCAGTGTAGCTATTTTCACCTTCACATTCGTGTGCATTTCCTCCTGATTTTGTGTATCTCTCCAAAATGATTCTTCAGTGAATTATTTCACCTAATTTCCAATATTCTCCAAGTCATATTCAGTTAAATTTTGGATAGATACTTCCTTTGAGGATTTCCTCTTCTTTTTTTTATGTGATGAGTGCTCCTTAGGATGCTCGTTTCTCTTCTCACCAATGGATGGTGTTGTTTGAGTGTTTCATGCACCATTCCATTGTTCTTCATGTTCCCGATCTTCTTTCGGATCCTTCATTCAATGTTTCATTTCCTTCTGCATTGTTTTTGGCACTAGGGTTTTCCACTCTTCCTCCTAGTCATTTATAATTAGACTAAAATCTTGTTCTATCAACATGTATTTAGTCGGAAACCATTGCTAATATGGATCCCTTTTTTCTTGGATGTACATATGGTGTGGCCCTTATTTAAATCATGCAACTTCTTTGTATTCTTCAATTTTCTGAGGTAGTATGTGCGATGTGTAATCGATACACTACCATATTGTCTCCTTATAAATGTAGAATGTGATATTGTTGTTTATTTGTTTGTTCTTGTGCACGGTATTCCACAATGAAACATACCTTTCTTCCAAGAATGGTTGTTTCATACCTTCCAAGAATTGGTTTTCTTTCAGATCCCTCCAAGCAACTAATGCAATCAAAATTAGTAGCCATGAATAATGAAACTTGGTACCTTTATCCTCCACTTCCTAGAAGTCAGTTAAAAACCAATTCACCAAAAATGTTGCCTAGTTCATCTGCACTCCTACTGCACACTTCTTTGTTGTTGTTATTACTTCTTCTAGCACCTGATCTCTAGGAAATTTCCTAAGTAACTTCCAAGACAACACCTACGTGGAAAACCTGACACAATCATCATTGATTCTCACGACATCTAATATTCATGCTCCTATGTGTGTGCCATACTTTTCCTTCATCCTTTCTGCTAATGCGTTTTCTAAAGTCTTATATGTGAACAAGGGTAGTGGGTATTACCATGCTTTTGGCAATCCTGTAATACATGTTATAAGTTGGGTCTCGATCAACACGAACTTTCTCAACCAGAGAATCCCTTCGTGGACGAAACTCAACAAAATCTTGACACAAATGTTGATTTATGTGCTTCTACCGAAATTTAGGATCTCCAATAGGTTCAATATGCTTGTTAATTTTAGTCTTGCTTCCCACTCCTATGGCTTGACTGTGAGTACCACTGATTTAGATATGAGTCATGTACGAAGATAGTTCTATGGTTCTAAATATGGAAATTTCTTCATGTCTTCCATATCGTGTTCTGAAAACCGCAGACTTCCTACTACACCCAACATATCTCCCTCAACAGTTACCCTAGGTGGAATCACTGATGTAAAAAGATCATACTTCATCTCTTTGGGCATTGTAAATTTCTTTAATGTTGGCTTTCTGAGTAGCACATATGCCCTAGGAAATTTTACTGGATTAGATACCTTTGCACTCAGGGTTTCTTCCTATACATGTACTGATGTCTGCTTAGTGCATGGTTTTTTTTATCTGCATCGTGGATGCTCCTACGTTTGGTGGCACAATAGCTTTATGTAGTTTGGATCTGTCTACAACTAACTTGTCTCTCTCCCTTGTAATATATGGCTCTCATCTGTCTCTTTGTTCTCTTTGAATGTTCAAGAAACAATAACCCTTTCTCTTCACCCTGTGTATGCTTTTATAGGTTGTTGTCAGCTGGTATCTTCCTCTTCAAACCAAAATTCTCAATACCATTCGATTTTGTTCACATTCAATTATGCCCATATTTTTCATTAATTTCATATATTATGACAAATCATGGTATAGATTTTCCATCCCGTCAAAATCTCGTCGTCGCTTTTCATTTATGAATATGTATTTTCATCGTCTCACCATCATGTTTTCTCTTTAATGTTTTTATCGTCATATGCGAAGGTCTTTATCTTGGTTCTTCAATTATCCTTTTTGCATGAAATTCAATTCCCATTACCTTTTCTTGCTCATCTCTTTTTCTTCTAATTTGATTGTTTGAACAATGCCCGATTCAAAACTTCAATCCCCCTGCCTCTTCAATTGTTTATTGTGGCTTACCTTAAGCTCTTTTATTACTTGTTTTCTTTTTCAATATATGATCTGGATTTATGAGAGGAACAAAATGAAAAAATAGATCTATAATATTAATATAGAGACATAGTGAATAATAACAACAATACAGTAAAACTCGACTTCTATTAAATAAGAAATATGTTGAAACTGTAAAATGCAGACTGAAACAAGATTGTTAGAATAGTGGAAGTGTATCTCTAAGAAGAGATGTGACAGATACACTCATTCAAAATAATATGAGTACAATGAGGCTCCAAAATCCTTTTTACATAAAAAATGAATGCCAAATCCCTAGACATCCAAAAACCTAACCCTAGGAGATTAAGTGCCAAAATCCATGTGGGCCCCATTGGGGTCGTAAACTTTGCATACGATCACCATTTTAGGTGGATGATATCCCATTTTAAAGGTATATCCGAGGAATACACATTATTTCATCACACTTTGACTCTGTTTATAGTGTGACTGTGGCGGGCCCAAAAAACGTTGTTTAGGGCCTCAAAATGGCCCCAGAAGTTTAGGACCCGAAAAGATAGAAAAAAGATGCCAAAATGAAATATGTATGTGATCCAGTTGGAATAGGTGGGTGGCCACTGATATCCACCTGCATCAATCCTCACCCCTTCAGAAAAAATGGTCTCCATTGCATTGAGTTCACCCATAAGATGAGGAAATTTATGTTGAATTTGTCCCTGATTGAGCCACTTGCCTTGGTGAAGGAGTTTCCCTACTTTAACAACATGATAAAGCTGAAAATTCTCTTGGTGAGTCCCCTTGACCTATGTGTACACGATCTAATTAATGGATTCTTATTCCATGCAGTCAGGGTTGCGATCTGTCGATTTCAATTGTTCTGCTACCTCTGAGGTGTCCAACAATGGTGGCAAGTATGGTCAAAGGAGGTCCACATTAAACACTGGGTGCAAGCCAAGGAAGGGGGGAATGTTTAGTTCAAAAAAATTGTAACCCACATCCTTGGTGATGGTATAAGGTCCATAGAGGAGTGGAAAATCATTTCGATGGGGTCCTGTAAGGTGTTCTTTCTACAAGTGCAACCAAACTTTCTCTCCCACCTAAAACATGTGTGGAACCCGATGTTGATCATGATGCTATTTGTGCTTGGAATTAGACTTCTGCAAAATATCTTGAACCTATTGGCGTATGTGATGGATTCGTTCAATGAATTAGGTGCCTTTGTCAGGCTATTTTTTCACATTGTATGACTTTTCCTTTGTGGACGCAAGGGGTAGTGAAACATCCATGGGACCCAATGGTTGAAATCCCAACCCCACATGAAAGGGATTGTGGTTGATTGAGCTATGCATGGCTCTGTTATAACTATGTTGAACATAGGGAATAATCTCATTCCATGTACATGGATGCTTGGAATTGTACATGCACAAAATATGCACAATCATCCTGTTGATGACCTCGGTTTGGCCATCCATTTGGGGGTGGAAGGTAATGGATTTGGTGAGCTTGGTGTCCATCCGTGACCATAGGTTTGACCAGAATGTTATAAGTAACTAGTTGTCCCTATCAGAGATGATGGTTTGTGGTATCCCAACATTTACCCACACTCATTCGAAGAAGAGATTGGTAGTATCCTCTACTGTGATGATCTTCTTGCAAGCGACCAAAATAGTTATCTTAGAAAATTAATCAACAACCAAGAAAAACATAATCATTTCCTTGCTTGGTTTAAGGAAGGCCCGACATGTAGTCCATAGAGATGGATTCCTAGGGCTTGTCATGAGTAGGAAGAGGGGTTTACATTCCTTTTTTCTTAATGGCCAGTTTGGAAATGGTGTGGGCCGTGCAGGACCTAATATACTTGATGACATCATGTCAGAGTTTCGACCAACAAAAATTTTGTTGCAACATTGCCACTGTATTATCTATGCTAAAGTGTCTTGCCACCTGACTATAGTGAGCTTCCCAAATCATCTTCACTCGCTCACTTGATGGAATGTAGAGATGGACCAAATGGCACAAAAACTCATCTTGTAGATGAAAATCAATGACAGTTGTGTTTCTGTCAAGCATCTGGTAGGTAGTGGCGAAGTCAGGATCTCTCTCTTAGAGTTGGGTCCATCCTGAAGTCTCATGTCCATAGGAGTGTAGCACCATAATTAGTGCAACAACTTGAGGTCGACTAAAGAATTCAATGATGCAATTGGTTCTCCTTGTCTTATACTTGATGTTGATATGGAACTGTTGCAAGTATGTGGACCACTTATCATGGTGATCATTCTACAATTTTCCTTGTGTCTGCATGAACTACAGAGGCTTCTAATCAGCGTGGATGACTGTCTCCTTCCCGATAATGTAATGCCTCCATTGGAAKAAATATTGTACAATGGAGTACATTTMTTTGTCATAAKTKKGKWRTTACACATTATTTTTGTCATCCCTATGACCGTTAATGATGTAAACCTATCTGTAGTCTTCAAAGGGGTTAGTGGCCTGAGTTCCTGAAGAAAGAAGGGAGAAGAACTTTTCCTGAGAAAAGAAGTTGCATTCTCCTTGGTAAAAACCCTAATAAATAGGATGTTTGCGGGTTTCTATATAGGCAGCGTGCGAGAATGCCTAATTCTCACAGGATGCACCATAGCTAGGTTGTGAGAAGTTCGCAGGTTGCTCTATAAGTAGGGTGCGAGAATGCTCATACGTGGGAAAAACGGGCATCTTATCGATTCTTCTAGAAGGAGAAAATTCTATGGTGAGGTGGCATATGAATGGTTTGGATCTTACTCGTTTTCATGATTTAGTGGGATCATCCTAACCTCCTCACCTTATCCTCTTCAACTTATAAAAGGAGAGGAGCTCTCATGGAGAAAGTTATTTTTTGGGATTGGCTTGGATGAGATTGGCTTTTGAGATTTAGCTTGGCTAGATGAGCCACTTTGTCAAGATAGATCATGAGTATCTATCAGATCCATGGTCTCAGAATCCTTGGAGAAAGACGTGTGTGGGGAATGAAGGATAGTTGGAAGGGACCTTACGACATCAAGGCCATGCTTGTAATCTCTCTTTCACATTTAATATGATACAGTAATATGATTCTTTCCTATAAATCTTGTTGTGTTTTATTGTATAATTCCTTGATCACATACATAGGTTTATATTGAGTTTATGTTATTACTATCACTTTGGTTGGTTGCATTATTTTGCAAGATCATCATTGTATGAGCATTGGAACAGAGTTAGGATGGAGATGGCAGGAGGAAGTGACATTTAAACGGTATCTCACCTATCCCTCTTTAGTTAGTAAATTCAATATCTAAAACTAAGGAAAGCATCATATTCTGGTGTGTTTTGTTCTAGATCTAGGTGGATCTAGGGAGATCAGTTAGTGTCCTCACCTACCCTAAAGATTAGGAGGGAAAGAGGAAATCGATACCCAACAGTCGGGCTCACAGGAGGACAATCGAAGGTAGATACCTTTGAAATGTTGGAAATCTTCCAAGTTAGGAAGAAATTAAAAGATCAGGAGGAGGAGCGTCGAAAACCACTAGTTCAGCTGCAGAGGAGGAAATATGGACCGTTGAATCTCATGTCCAGACACCCAGAAGAGCACGCAGGAGGAAACAAATCTCAGCCATAGAATCTGGGAATGTGTGGGCCAACAACCGTTCAATCTAGGGAACATGCACAAGGTTTAACCCCATTGGAGTTGCACAGGAGAGTGGATATCATGAAACACGAAGTCCCAAACCCATAAGGACCATCCATCGTCAGAGGATAGGTGGTAGTAGATCATCATTTCGCTGACTTGTGACTCGTAGAAGTCAAAGGGAGGAATTATAAGAACTTGTGAAATCCAATTTTGCTACTTGATCTGAGCTACCGGATCGAGGTAGGATCTGGGTCGTCAGATCTGAAGTATCGAGAGTTCGGACCTTGGGAGAATGGAGGTGAATCACATCGGGAGTTCCCAATATGTGAAATCCTGACGCACTCGTAGGTTTTTCCCTAGGTCATAGCGAGGGGTCATATGGAAAGAGGGTAAGGGCGGGGCAAGCAAGTGTTAGGCCCCTATCGGGATTTCGGAGGTCGGGAGAGTCGGGATGATTCACAAACAAAGACCTGACATGGGAAATCATTATGCATGTTTGTTTAGGCTCGTGGTCACAAACCATGGTCACATGAGAGAATCTTGCACCTGGTGCTTGTTCGCACGGGACAAGTTGCACAAGGACCTGTGGATTTGTTCATTGGATTCCAACAGGGAATCGAAGAGCTGCTTCAGCTCAAAGAATTAGTGTGATCCTTGACCGGGAGGTCAGAAGACCCTACCAAGGTAGGGGGTTTTCGTCTTCATCACATATGGATCCAACCAATGCATTTGGAAATTTTGAGACTGTTTCAAAAAGTTGTTGTCATAGAGAAAAACTAGGTCTCCCATATGGAACTTATTATATTTAATATGTCTGTCATGCCATGCCTTTTCATGTGCTTTTTAAATTTTTTGATGAAATCCTGTAATGAAGAGGTCTTCCTCTAGTTCCCCTAACTCTGACATTATTTTCTCTACTGCACCATAATCCATGAGCTTTGTCGGTGCAACAATGTGCAGACTCAACACAATGAACTCCATGTGCATAACTGCTTCTTGTGTTGGAAAATTGATTGTCATTGATGTAAACTTTATAAGGAGTATAGAAKCCTCTTGAAGTAATAGGTATACTTGAATAAGTATCCAAAGTGGTCCCCTTATACCGTATCTTTGATAATGRCCCTCATGGGAAGATGCTTTGAAGAATACTACAAAAATTCCAGAGGTGTGGTCACGAGGMTTGAAGTTAATTGAGGAAAATGAGATTGAAGAACATTCTAAGTACATGCAAATCTCTCATAAATGGATAGTCCTCGCCATTTTGTTTCCAACGGTATGTGGTATACCACATAGATCTTCACGGTTGAAGATTTATTCCACATTGAAGTTGTAAGGCCTGAATAATGCTCGAGAAACCCCTAAACGGTTGCAATAAGAAGTTATAAGTCATTTATTAAGTGGTAAAATGGTTATAACAAGAACGTAAAGTTCGACCATAAATTTAAGGAAAAATTCACTTGGAAAAGTCTAAATACACTTCAAGAAGTCTCTCATTTGTATACACACAAGTTCATTGAATATCTATCTCTCAAGTGATCTTTTCATAGTGAATCTAAGGATGTAAGGAGTGTAGAAGTCTCGAAGTTGTAGAAGTGAAGGGTTTTTTAAAACCATAATTTATCTGACCCCCGCAGATCAGGCTACAGGATTTCCGTAAGGTACCCCTGTGGGTTGTATGCCACTCATCCCGCAAGGCCCCACCATATGACTAGTCTCTGTCCAACAAGGATGAGGAAAATTTAATGAAGATGCTATCTTACACTTGTTGAAGATTATGTGCACTAGGTTTGTCTTAAATGATCCACTTTAGGTTTTCTTTATGAGTAAAGGTATGTCTTTTATGTGTTTTTTTAAGTCTTGTATCATGAATAGATTGACACGTGCCTAAGGCATGTATTGGAGAAGTTTTGGTATATGGTGGAATATGGTTGAGGTTCATGTCTTGGTGATATCAATACATGCTTGAGACATATCCTTGGTAGTTTTTTATGGTTGTTATGGTTCATTTTTATAGGCATATCTTTGTGATATTGACATATGTATGAGGCACATCATTGAGGTTATGGTACATGCTTTTGGCATATCTTGTGATACATGGTTTATGACATGATTTAGACATATCATGAGTGATATGGTATATTGTTAAGGTACCTCTTTTGGCATATGGTATGTACTTTTCATACTTGATGTTGGGGGCATACATGTTAATGTATGGTCTATGTGAGTGGATCTGGTTTATGATAACGATATATTAGTATCAGTGATAGTGACAGATATAGTGACAACGACAGTGACAGTGACAGATACAATGATAGTGGCAATACCAGATATTGTGATAGTTTTATTATCAGTATCATTGGTAGTGATAGGTTGAGTCTACACTTATATTTCATGGAGGTAGGATAAGGCAAGGAAAGGGGGTTAGAGCCTCCTTCCGGTTGGAGTTGTTATCACTCTGTGATTTCTAGAGGTTGTAGAAGGGTAGAAGAAATTGACAGAGGTAACTACCAAAACCACTTTTGAAGCTCGGATCTAGCCCTGCCAGCTTTAGAGAGGGATCTCTCTATATGATTTAGATTTTTTTAAGTTTTAAATATTAGGCTAGTTATGACAGTTCAAATTTGTTTGTTTGTTTGTAATAATTGGCTGAAAGAATGCTTAATTTTCCATTAGTCTATGGGGTTTGTATTTAAATATGATGATCAAATTTAGATTTTTATAAGGTTTTCTTCACAGGGAAGGGTAGTAAAACTATTGGATCTATTCAGATTAAATGAGATGAATAAGTGGGAAAAAGAGGGGAAATTCCACTAAGCAAAGGAGTAGTTAAGAATTCCTTCACTCAGTTTCAAATGAAAACATACAGATCATTAAAAAAATAGAGATATAGTATACAAGATAAATTTTGTTCTATTGACTTTATTTTAATGATTAGAATTTGAAATACATGAAATGACTACAAAGAAAACATTTAACAAAGATAGAAATACATCATCAACAATCTGACACAAGAATCCTGTGAACAAGCCTTTTTTATTATTGGTCAATCCTTTGAAAAATTACACAATATATCCTGGGTGCAAAAATCAACCCTCAATACTTTGAAGGAAGAAGTATTTATAAAATTATTTACATCAGATCCTGTCATAAATGACTAGGATATTATGGAGGAAATATCTAACTAATTAAATCTCAAATTACAAAAATATAGGAATGTTGTTGATTTGCTTGGATCCTTGCTGCTGATTTGGTGTAAGTGGTTGATAAATCATATATTTGACTTTGGATGGATACTCCATGTTGAATCGAACCTCAAAATTGTCTTTACTCAAGTCAAGAGCATAGATCTTCCCATCTCTTTTTCCCTGGGATAGACACCTTGAGTAACTTTCTGTACATCTCATCCATTTCAGTATACTTAGAAAAAGTAGGCTTAGTGATGAAGATATGTTTTATCTCATTATGAATACTCAGGTCCAACTCTAATGTCTATATGAAAGATTTACCAGTAATGTTTCCATGTATCCCTACAAACTTGGAACTTTCCTTTGCCACTACACTAATTTTTTGTTTGTAATCTGACAGAGTGATAAGCTTATCATTGATACTAATAGTCTAGGAAGATCTTTCTTATGTAGCACTTCGAAATTTCTAAAAAATCTTTGCACACCTGTATCCATCACTTGATATTTTTGCTCTAGTTGGAACATCAATCCTTTCTTGGTTAGGACTTTCTTGATCTCAAGGATGGTCTTTGTTTTGTCTTCAATTTTCAGTTCATCTAAATCCTCCTTGTTTTTGGAGTTTATAAATCTGATGAGCTCAGTTTCCTCTATGGGTCTTTCTCATAGATCTTATTTTATTTTCTCAATTTCTTCCCTGGCCTTCTGTACCAATTCATGTTGTTCAAAGATGATCTGTATGGATGGCCATATTTCTGACATGGACTTGATGATATCCACCCAAATGTTTTCCTTAGCTTTGGGTAAGGTATTCACCATGACAGTCTCTTTCTATAGTTGTTGTAGTTGTTGACTAAGCCTTTAAGACTTATGCATATCTGCTTGATGACTGTCTTGGAACATTGACTTTATATCCTAAAAATTCTTTACCTCTTCCTGTAATTTTATGATCTCTTCCCCTTAGATAGACATGTCTTCCATGGAATTTAAAATTTTCTTAGATGCATCTAAAACTTGTACTGGGATTGCTGATGGACTATTTGTTGATGTAGATTCTTATGTTGTTCTTATTCCTCTCAGAGGGACTGCCTCTAGTGGAATCATAGCCATCTGCACATTATGTTCCTTCTCTTTTATCAATTTATCCATTTCTACTTCCATTTCTCTTATCTGTGCATTATGTTCCATGATAATCTTCATCATTTGTTCTTTTTGGCCTTCAGTATCAACTACTTCTTTGTCTTGTGAATCCTCTGTGGATGGAAGCTTCATCTTATTTCTCAGAGATGATATATCAACATTCGTCTTCCTCAATAACTCCTCTGCTTCCTTAACATTTATTGGGTCATACCCAATATTCAACACCAATTGTTCTAGTGATTTGATTTTGTTGTCCTTATCCAAAGAAGAGATTTTCTACATATTCAATTGGAACTGAATGTTGTTTAGGGGCACCTGCAAATTTGAAACAGTCGTTGAGGTGATGATGAAGGTAGAGAATATCATCTATCTTGTCTACCTATGCATATCCATCTGGTCCACTGGATGGACTTCCTTCACATCAAAATCAAAGGAAGTCTTCTTATAGTATGCAACTATCTTAGGATGGGGAACTTGTNTTGAGGTGATGATGAAGGTAGAGAATATCATCTATCTTGTCTACCTATGCATATCCATCTGGTCCACTGGATGGACTTCCTTCACATCAAAATCAAAGGAAGTCTTCTTATAGTATGCAACTATCTTAGGATGGGGAACTTGTGCTTGCAGGAATGACATTTGCATTCTTCCTTTCTCTATGTCAAATGTTTATAGCAGCCTATGTTGAGAAGTGGAGGTCTGATCCTAGAACTGAGCATAGGTGTTGTTGTTGAGGAGATCATTTCTCTGTTTGATCTATATTTACTTGTAAAAAATATTAGACTTTGTTTGCTCATGAGTTGATTCAGATGACATATTAGTGTTTATTTGTTTTTGAGATGATTATGTGGACACTATGAACTGACTATATAAAAATGATGAAGAGTGTAGTATCTACATGACTATGGTGGACTGTGTTAGCACTAGAAGTCACCTCTGGATTGTGGCAAAGGTAAGCCTGATACCCATCATAATTTTATGTCACGAGTTGGTTATAAAAGGTCAAATGGGTGCAGTCTCAAGAAAATATAGTCTTAACTCAGAAAACTAGGCTAGTATGCACAGATAGGTGAGGTCTTGATCTAAATTTAGTCAGTAAGTTGATGTAAGGGTGAGTAGGAGGAAGATCTTGAGAATAAAATGTAAATTTCTGTTATGAACATCAGGTCTTCCAACAACCTAAGGAGGAAAAACTCAAAAAACAAGATCTTTTTGGATTTGGAGCTTCAGGAAATTGAAAACATTATTACAACACTGCAATCAAACATCCATTACAACACAGTCACAATAATCCATGTGAATCCTCCAATCATGAACATTCAATATCATACACATAATAAGATGGAGTAAGAAAAGCTGACTTGGATTAAACAAGAAGACTCAAATACAGATACATAACCAGAAGCCAGAGAMTTTACTAAAACTTTACAATACGGGAGCTTTGCTCTACCATCGACCCTAACAAAATATCAAAACAGAGTATTTATACTCAAAACAACTTGCTCCCTTYAGAAGCACACTCTAGTCATTACATTCAAGGCCTGTCGTCTTCATATTCTTCTGTCAGGCTACACTTTCATTCTTCTGTCAAACGCAAGATCATATCGGTATGGGTTGCACAAGAAAATTCATGAGAAGGAAATTCCAGCTGACAGTCTACCCTCCATGACAAGATTTTCCCTACTTTCCATTTATGTGGTGAAACTAGGTTTCAACCACCTTCCCCAAATTCATTAACTACTTTTATTAGGATCAGGGTGAGGCGTGGCACCCATGAATGTTCCAGGTGATCTCACGACTCCTTCGAGTCAATTCTGGTGCCTTGAGGTCACACAGATCTTTCTCTGTGACCAAATCGGGTGCTTTGATCTTTCCCAGGGCTCCATTTCCTTTTCCCCAAAGGACCGTGGGTTGTGACCCTGTGCTTTCCCCATATGAAATTTTAGGAATTCTCATTTCAGTAGTTTCCACTCCCCTTAATTCCAAATATTTTTATTCCCTCTCCCGTGAAATGGCCCATTTGGATCAACGGTTGAATTTTCCTAGAATATGACGGCCAAGATCATTTCTTTGAATAGCTTCAGTCGCCCACTACTTCGACAAGAGCTTTCCCTTTCTCTATGGCTCCACCTTCCATATGACCGCAGGATGTGATCATGGTCCCAACTCTCAGGTGCATCATGATTTTTCATTTCACGATCTCACGTCATGCTCGATGCTTAAGCCTATGAGTCATGAAATCATGATTCCTCATATCGAATGACACACGTCCGTCTGAAATGGACGACCCAAATTGTATCAGCGGTTCGGGATCTTGGGCCATTGACACTTCTCACCTTAGCTTTCCTGAAGGATTGTTGGCACAGGGCCAGACCCAGGGTTCAATGCTTCAATAACGCACCAACAAAACCCTAACTATCAAACCTTTCGGCAACATCTGCAAAGCATATGAGGTCTCACCCGAGGTAGAGGCAGGGGTGGTTGCAGGACTGTAGTGTCTGCAACCTTGGCTGGGACACAGATCTGAGATTAAAACATATTAACAGAGCACTTAACAATTTTCATTCATTAGTACTTAGCCTTTTTCTACAATGTAGGTAAACCCTAATTACAACGCAACATAGTATTCAATAAGATTCAACACATTCAAGAACTAATCACATCAACATAGATCAGATATAGCATATTATTCACATCATTAGGCACTAAGATATCATATTCATCTAAGAATACATCATTTCACTAAGAATTAATCATATGAACCATAAAAAAACCATAATGCACAAAGAAACCATAACACAGGATATACGTGGTTCACCCCAAGCCTGGGGCTACGTCCACCAACTCTTCTTCTCTTTATTGTCTTCTGTCAATCATCTACATGCACAGAGGCACAAGATCCTACTATGCATATGACATGAGATATGCACGCACTCCGCCATATCGTCCTTCCCCGAGCTAGGTTATAGCACAAAGCCTTTACACAGTCACTTGCACTTAGCCTTGCAAGTCTCACACAATATGCACAAAGCATTTACAACTACCACTTTCACTTAGCACATTGGCCTTTTAATTTACTAGCTCTCTACTTACATCGCCTAGCTTTATGTTTATACATTACAAAATGGGCCTAAACATGGGTAAACCCATGGGATGACATCCCCATACCCGTTACATAAGCCCAAAACCCAAAAATCCGTAAACAAGGGGTTGATATCCCACGATCTCCACTTTGACTTGTGCTTCATCTTTGACAGCCTGTCAAAGTCCCAAAATAGGTCAAACCTGACCAAGGATCTCCAAAACTTGGTCAAGGGCCAACAGGCCTGCAACACTCACCTGTGACTCATCCCGATTCACTCTGATCTGGGTAGATCCACCTCAAAATCCTCGATCCTAGCTCGAGCTGCTTCGACCTGCTGCTTCACCAAGGTCTCCTGCTCGGTGAACTCTTCAATAACTGCCTCGTTAATAGGCCCCTCTAAGCGCTTCTCTACTGAAGTGACTACTTGTTCCATATTTTCTTCTTGACCTTCAATCTCCTCAAACAATTGGCAAGATTCATCCTTGACTAGTTGGACCCTCTAAGTCACTTCCATGACTTTTCTCTGTATGGTATGGACCTACTATTGAGAAGTGCGTTGTTCCTGGGATATTTTCATTCTTTCAACTATTAACAAGAGCTTCAACTGCACATGTACTGTCGTCGCTTTCTTCTTTTCCTCCTGGAACTTTGACTCCAGTGTCTTCAGTTCAGGGTCCTTAGTAAGTCACTCATAAGTCTGTGCACTTATACTACTAAGTTGTTTACATTCCAAATCTAATGCTCTGATCCTTTCAACCACGCTCCAAAAAGTGGCTTCTCTTTGGTCTCGCACATTGTACATAGTACTTGGTATTGTTTGTAGCTCTATATCTACTATTCTTTGTTTAAGCTTTTGGATGGCTTCACCAAGTTGCGCTACTTAATGCTACACTGGGTATTCTTGTTCTTTCTCTAAGCCCATCACAGAGTGAAGTGCTCTGTTGACTACTTCTTTTAATCCAACCTGCTTCGTGAGAAACTATTCTTTCTCAAACTGGATCTACACTTTCTCTTGTTCAAACTTTTCTTGGAGGTTGTCATTTTCCTACTGTGCAACTCGGCGTTGCTCTATCACTTCCTCTTGTGATTTCCTTAGGGCCACTGTGGCTTGTTCTAATTCTTCCCTATCATGATGAAGTCAAGCTTTAGTTGCATCGGATAGTCTATAGAGTTGGGTAGGCTCATCTCCCAACTCTATTCCTTCTGATGGCAGGGGCATAATGGACATTGTGCAACTAGAGTGAAGGGCCAGTTGTACCCCTTGCAGTTCTTCTTCAATTTTTTCATACATGGTCTCTTGTTTCATTTCCCTACAAAATATCTTCCAAGGCATATAATACAACTGCAATGATGAAGTCGAAGTCATCGAGTGTGAGCACAATCTGCAACTTGGTCTTACTAGATTTTGACTTCTTCTGTGATGTGGGTTTCGTGGGAGAAACCTTTCTTTTGTTAGACGGATCTGCGTCATCAGGGGGATTCTGTGGTGGTGTTACTTTTCCTTGCTTTTGCTGATATTATTTTCAATTGTTCTCTTCCTTGTCTACTTCGTCATCACCTCCTCCTCCAGGTGACTCTGAAATAGTTTCCTCTGATGCACTGCTCAATTTTTGGACCTCTTCTATCTTCTTCCTTCTGCTAGTTCCAGGTGTATCATTCCCTTCATGAGTGACCACCGGGATTTCGACTAGTGTGGGATCGAATAGTTTTGCGGGGTCAACAGGGATAAGGGGCTCTGCAGACCATTATTTAGTTATTTCTTCTAGGTCCTCCTCTGTGAGTTTGTAATAACTCTGCATTACTTATTTGTGTTTATCTCTGCACGCAGTGATGTAGATAAAATTTATGTTTGCATGGAACTTGACAAATGGCATGAACCTGTGCAGGGTGTTTGGAGTTATATGAGGGACAACCTGAATATCCCTCTTTAACTGTAAGTAGTAGGTGTGGAACACCACGTTCGAATTCCATTGTTTTCCCATATTGTTCGAATACTAGAGCGAGGTGAACTTCATGGCTATGGGTCCATGGAAGGTTGCACCTTTCAGCATCTCCCAAGCTATGAATGTGATGAGGATTAGTAGCAAGCTAAAATGGAACTCATAGCCCTAATCCTAAGCTTCGCAGAAGTCTTGGTCTAACTGGTTCACTAAGTACTTTCTCAGTTCATTTGTAGCCCCTCCATGCATTTTCCTGTGAGGTCAACAACAAACCATGTGACCTGTGTGGGTCTGTTCTTACGGACTAGATTACCATTAATCAATTGGCAAGCAAGGTGCACTGCACCATTCTGGATGGAGGCTACCTTGTAGCCTCACTTCCCCTTCTCCACATCGCCATATGTATCTTTAATATTCTGCACCAAGGTGCGGTCTGCAGTCTTCCCTGAGTAAAATTCTTGTGGGTCTGGTCCCTGCATGCTCAATCTGGTGATCTGATGGATCAAAGTCGGATCGATAGTGATGTGTTTTTCTAGCCACAAGTAACCGCCATGGAAGCTTGATAGTAGGAGCTTAATGCATACGTTAACCTCCTGGTGCCTTCCAAAATGGGGTATCTTCATTACGTTCAGGATAGTGGACTGCGTGAGATCCATGGTCAATGTTTGGGGGATTATCCTCTACTTCTTCCCCTTCATCGTAGTCAAATACCTATGAGGGGAGAGCATGCTAAAGTTCTTGCGATCCCCTAGGTTGAAGTCATTGATATTTAGTGTCATGATATTATTCGGCTGAGGCTTGCCTATGCATATCCCCTTTGGGAGGTATGCAGTAACCAAGATATAGTCGAAGTCCCTGGGGACACTTTCACGATTCACTACGTTGACCAGAGGGAGGATGTAGTCGAACAGGATGGATGGGATTAACTTTCCATTCACCAAGTCATCTCAATTTATGGTTCTTTTCTCGGTTGTAGCTCAGGATGGTCCAGATCCGCGAGCAGTCAATGGGGAGCCTTGCACTCCTCTCGTTGATGAAGCTTGAATTCCAATGAACATCACCCTCTCAGCCATAAGTTCGATGAGAACTTATTCGATAGAATTTTCTACGACGCTAAGTTCGTCCGACATGCATGCTCGAGATCGGATAACTCAAGTCGATGAAAAATTTCTCAATGCAATAGAACAGGTAGCAAAGTCTCAGTAAGCACAACACAATAGCAATGAGTTCTATTGTTGCCTAGGATATAATTAGCGAAAGTGTTCTTGGTGCAACAGTCGATGGAATAAGACAACAATGTAACAGATCCCTCCAATGGACAAGAGGCCTTCATCAATGCAATTATGTTTGTTATAGCATAGTCCCAATGGTATGAGGGTGAAATTTCTGATCATAATTGTTGTTCTAACCATTCAGGAATGCCAATATAATGGTTATAATGCCTCCAACAGTCATATCGCTCTGCCATGGCGAAGTGCCAATCTGAGCTACTMTGATATTCGGGTGAATTTCAAATTTTGGAGACCTTCCTTCAACGAAGTCTTCTCTGGAACTTCCTATAATTTCTCTAACKTTTCTTTCTTCTTAYTGAKCTTTCTAGCCTTCTTCCCTGTGGTCTGCGTCTTAATATTCCTCTTGGCATAGTAACTTTRMGYTGGTGATGGTATTTACTAGGGTTCAAGGGAAATACTTCTTCTATGTCTAGGGTAGGTGCTCTACTCTCTTGTACAGACAAGTGTTTCAAATCTTCTTGTGTTCCTTCAAATTCGACATCCAGATTTCTAGTCCTCAGTAGCTTCCACTGGTTTTCTTGTTCTTCTAGTAAGTGTGCTATTTTCTTAGCCATGAAGTCCCTTAGTTCTTTTTTTTTTGTTCTATATCTTCCTCGTAATTTCTTCGGGTCTGATCTTTCTCAATCCAGGTTTTTCCTAGTAACATAGAAAATGGGGCGTTGTTCTCAATAAATTTCGCAACCTCACATTCTTCCTCTGTCGAAGTTCCATGAGCACTCATAGAGGTCTGGGTAAGTCTTCCACATAGGGTTATCATATTTCCTCTAAATAATCTTATTCCTCCCAATGAAGGAATCATATCAGGCTTTCCTAAAATTTCCCAAGTTCTTTCTATCATAATCTTCACCTGTGTTTCCAATCCAGAACACAATCTATTTCAAAGTCTCCTATTCTTGTTTTTATGAACTCTTTTTCTTTGAAGATATCTGATAAGTTAATATCTCTGTGGTCATTCAGGGTTTCTTTCATTTGTAGTAATACAGTTTATGATTCTTTCTAGGGTTCTGCCATAGTCTTAGTTTCTTGGTCTTCCTTAGGGTTTTGTTGTCTCATATTCATTCTTTCAACCTTAGAAACCATTCTAGGGAAATACAGAATGTCATAGTCCATAGCTTTACAACAAAGACAACTAGGTATTCTACTAGGGCATGCCTTAGCAAGATGTCTCGATCTTCTGCAACTGTAACAAAGAGTTAATCCTCTCTTTCCCTTAAATGATCCCCAACCTTTCTTATACTGCGTACTAGGATCATAGTGGCTAACCTGGAAAAAATTATTTCTAGGATCCTGCATCCATTTGTTATTCCAAACATTCTTTCTATGCATAGGAATAACATATCTTTCATTATTTCTATCAGATCTACTCATATCAAACCTTATTTCTTATAGCTGTGCCCTAGTTTTTAAACTAGGATTTTTTTTATCAAACATACCTAGATCCATACTTTTGAAACAAAAATTTCCACTTATCTTACCTTTATCAAAGCACAAAGCTTTCATAACTTACCTCTTTTCTTCAGATCTTCCTCCTCTCTTAGAACAAAGCTTTGTAATTCAAGTAGAGTATTGCACACTAAAGCAACAGATCTATGCACAGAGATTTCTTTATTTTCCTCAGTTCCCACCAATCGTAGTTTCAAGTCCCAACAACAAAACCATTTGTTGGCAAAGGGGCAGACCCAGGGTTCAATGCTTCAACAACGCACCAACAAAACCCTACCTACCGACCCTTTCGGCAACATCTGTGAAGCAGATGAAGTCTTACCCGAGGTAGAGGCAGGGGTGGTTGTAAGACTCCAGTGTCTGCAACCTTAGCTAGGACACAGATATGTGATTACAACATCTTAACATAACACTTAGTAGTTGTCATTCATTAGTACTTAGCTTTTGTCTACAATGCAGATAAACCCTAATTACAATGCAATGTAGTATTCAATAGGATTCAACACATTCAAGCACTAAGCACATCAACATAGATTAGATCTAGTATCTTATTCACATCATTAGGCACTAAGCTATCATATTCATCTAAGCATACATCATTTCACTAAGCATTAATGATATGAACCATAAAACAACCATAATTTACAAAGCAACCATAACACAGGATATACGTGGTTCACCCCCAACCTGGGGCTACGTCCACCAACTCTTCTTCTCTTTATTGTCTATTGTCAATCATCTACATGCACAAAGCCACATGATCCTACTCTGCATAGGACAAAAGATCTGCGTGCACTCTTCCAGATCCTCCTTCCCCAAGCTAGGTTACAACACAAATCCTTTACACAGTCTCTTATAGTCACTTTCACTTAGCCTTGCAAGTATCACATAGTATGTATAAAGCATTTACAACTATCACTTGCACTTAGCACATTAGCCTTTTAATTCACTAGCTCTCTACTTACACCGCCTAACTTTCTATTTATACATTACAAAATGGGCCTAAACATGGGTAAACCCATGGACCGACATCCCCATACCTGTTACATAATCCCAAAACAAAAAAATCCCTAAAAAAGGGGTCGAGATCCCGAGATGTCCGCTTCGACTTGTGATCTATCTTAGACAGCCTGTCGAAGTACCAAACTAGGTCAAACTTGACCAAGGATCTCCAAAACTTGGTTAAGAGACAACAAGGATTTTCTTCGTGGTTTGGATCCTGTGCCACTTTCCCTTATAGAATGGACAACACTAATCATTTTTTGACTTCTCATTTCGCGAGTCCTCATGACTCTACCCTTTGACTGCTCCATTTTGTGAGTAAACAAAATATTGATCCTGTGCCACGTGTTTTTCCTAGGATCGACAGCTAGGATGGCATTGCGATTTCACAAATCTACCTGACGCTATACTTCATGAAACTCTATGATGTTGATCACCTGATGGCTATCAATCTAATCTATCTGATGGATATCTGTCATTGAAAGATGATCTTTCTTGCTTGATTTGAGTCCATATCAAAACTCTCTAAGTGTTGTGCTTGGTGCTCACAACTGTGGCCTGTGAACAATTACTCGGATGACTGGCTGAGGGCTCAGGAAAACAAAAGGATCAGTGACAAGGAAAAGAGAGAAGTGATCAAGCTTAGGGAAAACATAAAGGCTTAGGGACGACACTTCTCAGGCAAGACGATAAGGGAAAATAGGTCAATCAAATGAATGATGGAAAACTGAAGAAAACTACAAGCCAAGAGGAAAAAATTACGATTGCGTCTGCAAAAGGAGGAGAGACAGGAAAAAATTGCAGACTTAGGTAGAAACCAAAAACTCCTAAGGCTTTGACGAGTTTATGTGTTAACATTTGGCTCCATATGGGATGGCATGTTCCCTGCGAGCTGTCAAGAACGTGAAACTCCAGTGTCTTTGCTTTGGTTTATGGAGTCTCCGATTAAAAAAAAAAAAAAACATAAAATAGGAACGATATTTACAATGGTGGGATGTCGACTGTGGATTTAAACAAAAAAAAATTTCAGGAAGTACCCATTTACAGGGCCACCAAAAACTTGATCTCCCTCCAAATTCTACAACCAGTAAGGATTATTTTTCCATGCCTCAGAAATATTGAAGGGACCGATCCAAAGGGATTCAAATTTACTATTCTTTCCTTTGTCATACTTAGGCACATCCCATTTGAGTACAAGATCTCCTAGCTGGAAATCCTCCTTACTTCTCTTCCTGTCAAAGGCTTACTTGATTTTCTGTTGACAGTCATGTGCTATGTCCGTCATCTTCTCTCTAGTTTGTTGTACCTAGAGCAACTGATGTATCCTCATGTTCATGTCATCAGGATATTCTTGGTAGTCTTGGAAGAACTTCACCACCGACATGGTAAGATGAGAAGGGAAAACTGCTTCAATACCATATATAGGCTAGAAAGGAGAGATGCCCAGGGACCGCTTCATTGTCACTCTATCAACCCACAGATTAAATTTGAGCTTTGAATCCCATGCTTTCTTGTTGTCCTCTAACAATATTTTGATGATCTTGATTAGGATTTTGTTAGAGGACTCTGCTAATCCATTTCCTTGCGAATATTAGGGGGTAGAGTGAATCAATGCAATTCTGAATTTCCCACAAAACCGGATCAACGGTTCATCCTTGAAGGATGCAACATTATCAATGATGATTCTGTTCGAGCAACCAAACCTTGATATTATGTCTTCAAGAAAACTAATGATTACTTTGTGAGAATAACTCCTTGTGGGGATAGCTTCTATCCATTTGGTGAAGTAATATGTTGTAGTTAAGATCCATCTATGTTGACTACTTGAAGGAGGATGAATCTCCCTTATAAAATCCAGACCCCACTACTTAAAGGGACCTACAACTACTATAGGCTTAAGTGGAAGAGACTTGAGTTACTTCTTTCTAGATAATTTCTGGCATTTGATACAAGCCTTGACTTTTGCATAGACATCAGTGAATAGAGTAGGCCAGTAGTACCTAGAGCTGAGAAGTTTGTAGGCTATGGTTTTCCAGAAGTGATGTCCCCCACATAGGTTGTCATGGAAATCAAATATAATTCTCTTTGCCTGTTGTGGGTCTAAACATCTCAGAAGAACTCCTAGAGGGTCTTTCCAATACAAGACCCAATCAATAAGGCAATATCTGATTTCTTTGAGCTTTAACGCTCTTGCCTTACTCTTTCCCATACCATCAGGGGGCCTTAACTCATGTAGAAAATATATAATGTCTTTATACCAGGTGCATTATGTTAATGGAGGGCTATCCTGGGGACTTTTATTAGACACTTCAACCTATTGATCTTCTGAGAAGGTGTTGATGAAGTTAATCCCCAAAGATTTACGGTTAGATTTAGCTAACAGCTTGGCTAAAACTTGGCCTTTAACTAGCTTGGTGGGCTTTATTTTCAAATCAAATTTGAGGATTTTGGAAATCCACTTACCCCTTCTCCCATCTATGTCAGGATGAATGAGAATGTCCTTCACAGAAGCTGAAGGAACATACGTAATGATTTTTGAATGCAGAACATAGACTCTGAAATCTTTGAGAGGTTTCACCAAGGCATAGGCATGCTTATCCATGATGTCATATCTAATATTTGCATCCATCAATGCTCTACTGAAAAATGAAATAGGCTGCTCAAGCCCTTCATCATTCTTCTGCAATAAAACAACTTCCACTGTATCAAAATAAGAAAAGGAAAATATCAGAAAATCCTTGGAATAATCGGGACTGATTAGCATAGGTGCCTTAGTCAGTGCCTTCTTTATTTGGTTGAAGGATTCTCTGGACTCAAGAAATATTATAATTTCAAGGTCATCCTCGAATACCTTCCAATGCTTGATATTATCA
>SNQJ01S0029520.1:41707-63569 GCA_010110895.2 Picea sitchensis | reverse complement strand
AACCCTAAAATGCACTACACAGGCTTACCTGGCATCAGGCCAACTCATGTCTCTTCCCTGCCAAAGCCATGCTGAATAAAACCTTGAAAAAACACTTAAATCAAGCAACCCGCGCCCTAACCTTTCACTGGGCATGGTGGACTGCTTGCTGGCCTTCTACTGCATGCGGGTGACCGTGGGCTAACCCACTACAGCCCGCGTTTACCTAACAAAGAAGAAAATCAGGAAAGTTTCCACCAGGACGAAGAGATTTTTGTCAGTTAATTGGAACTCCCATCCATGCATGGCCGAGAGTTCGCCTAAAACCATAGCTCCTTCTAGCCTATAAAAGGAGGGGTAGGGGTACTATTCAAAGGAGGAAAATCATAGCAAAGAAACTCTGCCAAAATTGCCAACTCCATTATTGTCCCAACCCTTTAGCCTTTCCTCAAGCTTTAGGAGAAGTTCAAGCAAAGTAGTTGGAGGACAAAGAAGAGGAGGAGCCCAGGATCAGGATCGAGGAACAGTGGCCGATCTCAGAAATCATTGTAAGTTGGTTCATATTGAGATTAATGAAAAAGATACTTTTCCCATCCCGAATACATGAGTCTCATCTATGTTATTTGATTTGTGTTTAATCTCTAACCCTCTAGTAGGTCATTAGCATGCATGCGTAGTTTTATCTTGATTGCAGGAAAGCTTTGTGGAAGGAGCAGCAGCAGCAAGGGGATAAAGACTCAATGGAGGATCTACTTCAACCGTCGATAAAAAGGTTAGTTGATTCTTCCCATGTGTGCATGAGAAAAGGGGTTGAGATTTCGGGTAGAAGGTTAAAAGTTATGTCTTAAGGGTCATGATCTGCATACAAGTTTAAATCCCTAGCTTGTTAGTCCGTAGGGTAGAATACCCCACAACAGTGTTGGGTTGTGGAGTCTTCTATTAGAAACAAGACAAATTAAACACTAAATAGATGATATTTACAATGGTAGGAGGCTGATTGTGGCTTTAAACAAAAAACAATTTCAAGAAGTGCCCATTTACAGGGCCACCAAAGACTTTGTCTCCCTCCAAATATTACATGTTGTAAGTGTTATTTGGGAACTTCTCATAGAATCGGAAGGGTCCAATCCAAAGGGATTCAAGTTTTCCATGCTTTCCCTTATCCTGCTTAGGTGCATCCCATTTGAGTACCAGATCTCCTAGCTAAAAATCCTCCTTATTTCTCTTCCTATCAAAGGTTTGCTTGATTTCTTGTTGACGGTGATGCACTTTGTCCAAAAGCTTCTCTCTTTCCTTCTGCACTTCTACCAGTTGATGAATTCTTTTGATCATGTCATCAGGCTCTTCCTAGCAATCTTGGAATAATTTCTCCACGAGCAAGGCGATTTGAGAAGGAAAAACTAATTCAATCCCATATACAAGTTGGAAAGGAGAGATAACCAGGGACCTCTTTGTTGTCACCCTATCATCCCATAGATAAAACTTGAGCTTTGAATCCCATGCTCTCTTGTTATCCTCTAGCATTCTTTTGATTATCTTTATCAGTATTTTGTTAGAGGATTCTGATAATCCATTACCTTGGGGATAGTATGGGGTAGAGTGAATCAACTTGATTCCAAACTGCTCACAAAACTGGCTCAATGGTTGGGCTTTGAAGGACGTTGCATTATTTGTGATTATTTTGCTTGGAAAGCCAAATCTTGCTATGATATCTCCTAGGAAACCGATGATCACCCTATGAGAGGCACTCCTGGTGGGGATAGCTTCTATCCATTTTGTGAAATAATATTTTTCTATTAAGATCCACCTGTGATGACCACTTGAAGGAAGATGAATTTCCCTAATAAATTCTATGCCCCACTACTGAAAGGGACCTAAAGCAACCACATGTTTCAATGTTAGGGACTTTAGCTACTGCTTTCCAAAGAATATTTGACATTTAACGCAGGATCTGACTCTTGTGAAAACATCAGTGAACAAGGTAGGCCAGAAATATCCATCCCTGATAATTTTGTAGGACGTCATTCTCTAGAAGTGATTTCCTCCACACAGACTATCGTGAAAGTCAGACATAATATTTTTTCCCTTGTGTGGGTCTAAACATCTAAAAATTAATCCTAGTGGGTCTTTCCAATACAAGACCTGGTCAATAAGGCAATATCTAATTGCTTTAAGACTTAAATCTCTTGCTTTGTTCCTTTGCATGCCATTAGGAGGCTACAACTTTTGTAGAAAATATATGACATCCTTGTACCAAGGACATCCCACTAATGGGGGGTCTACCTGAGCATTTGTATCAGACAACTCAGCTTGTTGACTTTTTGAGTAATTATTTACGAAATTTACCCCCAAATATTTACAATTAGATTCATCCAGTAGCCTAGCTAAACCTTGACCTTTGATCAATTTGGTGGGCTTGATCTCTAGATCAAATTCAAGGATTTTGGTAATCCATCGGCTCCTCCTCCCATCTACATCTGGCTGAATGAGAATTTCCTTAACGATAGCTGAAGGGACATATGTGATGACTTTTGATTGCAGGACATAGACTCTAAAATCTTTGAGAGATTTAACCAAAGCATAGGCCTACTTATCCATGATGTCATATTTCACCTCAACATCTCTCAATGCTCAACTAAAAAAGGAATTGGGCTGCTCTAACCCTTCAACATTTTTTTGCAACAGAACAGTCGCTATAGTGTCAAATGAAGAAAATGAAAAAATGAGGAAATCCTTTGAGTAATCAGGACTGATAAGCACAAGAGCTTCATTCAAGGCGTTCTTTATTTGATCAAAGGAATTTCGAGACTTGACAGTTCATTTGAATTCATTTTCTTTCCTCAACATGGTTGTTATAAGCTTTACCATCTCAGAAAAGTTGGAAACAAACCTACTCAAAAAATTATTTTTTCCCAAGAAAGATTGGACTTCCTTCCTGATATTGGGAGTGACAAGGTTTGGATTGATTCAACTCTACTATGATCAATCCTAACTCCCTCAGTTGATACTATGTGGCCTAGAAATTTTCCCTCCTTCATGGAAAACAAAGAATTCTTGGGATTTAAGGAGAGACCAAATTTCCTGCATTTCAGGAAAACCCTTTTTAAATGCTCACAGTGCTCTGTATCTGATCTAGAGAAGACTGTAATATCATCCATATAGATGACCACAAACTTGTCCTTTTATCCAATGAAAGCGATATCCATGGCTCTCTGAAAGGTCGCCCCCACGTTCATCAACCCAAAGGGCATTTTGGCATACATGAATGTACCCCAAGGAGTGGTGAAGGCTATTTTTTCTCTATCCTTAGGCAGGATCGAGATCTGATTGTATCCTAAAAATCCATCAATCATGGATATCATTGATGCGCTAGTTACCCTTTGTAATATGTGCTCCATTTTTGGCAAGGGGTAATTGTCTTTCTTTGAGCTCTTGTTCAGGTTGCTGAAATTGACACAAAGTCTGATTTCCTCACTCTTCTTTCTCACTGGAACCACGTTGGCCACCCAATCTGAATATCTCAAGGACACGATGATCTAGGCGTCCAACAACTTCTTTACCTCCCTTTCCATAATAGGCAACAACATAGGATTTATTTGTCTTAATTTCTGCCTAAAAGGTTTGGCCTCTTCTTTCAATGGGATCTTATGCTTAACTACACTACTGTCATATGTTCTGAGGTCTTCATAGGTCTAGGTGAACACATCAACAAATTCTTTTAATAACTCAGCATACTCGACCCTCTACTCCCTTGACAGGATGCTTGACAACTTAACAAACTTTGGATCCTCCTCTGTACCAATGTTGCACTCAGCTACATCAACATCCTCAGTTGGGACTTTAAGATTTACTGCCACATCGTTCCCATCGAACAATCTTTCCATAGGAACCAATCCCTTTAGAATATGATTTCTAGCTAGTTGAACAATATGGTGATTAAAATTTTTATTCAAAAATACTTTAGGGGGAGGGACACCCTTAGAATCATGATCCTGAACAATGTGTAATGCAGAGAACTCATCAACTGACTCAAGAAATATTCTGATTTCAAGATCATCCTCGAAAACCTTCCAATGATTAATATTATCAGGTATAGAGGGCCTATATCTAATCTCAACATCATACCTGAGCTTAGGTGGTAGTGGGATCCTGAACTGGCTCGCTGAAACAGCCAGATAATCAACCATGACATTTTCTTCTTTGGGAACAAATGAAATGTTGAAGGCCAAGAAAAAGATATCAATCAGGTCCCACACTTCATTTCTATAACTTCTGAGCTGAGGGTGTTTGGCCTAATAAGCATTTCTAATCTGCTGGACAATCAACTCAGCATCCCCGAACACTACTATCTCTTCAATTCCCATCTCCTTTGCATCCCTTAAGCCTAGAACAATAGCTTCATATTCTTCCACATTATTGGTAGTTTCAAATTCTAATTTGTATGACAGAGATATGGTTTCTTGAACTAGTGACACAAAAACTACTCCAGCACCAACACCTTCCCTAGAAGAGGCTCCATCAAAGAACATCTTCCACATGGAAGTAGTTGGGGGAGGTATTTAATGAAAATAAATGGGTTTCTTTCTGATTTGAAGAGGAGCTTCAGGAGTGTCGGTGAGCTGTGACAAGCTGGATCCCAAGTCAGTATCAAGGGAAAAGATAGGATGATTTGTAGGATCAGCTTCATTGTTGATAATGTAGGCCAACTGAGCTTCTCTATACAGTATCCTATGCTCCTCTCTGAACAATGGAATGGTAGCATACATGAGGTCCATCTGCAAGCTTCCCCCAAGTCTTTTTATCCAATATCTTGACAACAAAATGCAGAACTTGGGAGGAACGTCAGCCACCACAATATCCATGACCACACTTTTCATGGGTAGCTGGAAAAATGTGACCACTAGATCCTTGATGACCCCAAGACATTGCACCCTCCTCGAATCAAAAGAATATAAATCATGATAAGCTTTTGTGATTTCTAATCTTGTTTCTTCCATGACAGTCTTGGGCATGAGATTATGAGATTCCCCTGAGTCCATCAGACAATTATGCAACACCTTATCATGTATGTTTAGTGATGTGTATAAGAGAGGGGATAAATCATCTCTATCTTCTACCATAGGACCTAGGATGACTGTTGGATTTTCATCTTGGAGATTTACTGAGTCTGTGGAATGACAAGGTGGCTCAGACTGCAACAGTTTAGAGAGGGACCTTTTGAAGTCTTCGTTATTGACTAGCTCTGAAAGGGGAACATGGATTCTGATCTTTTGAATTTCATGCTCAAAGTTACAAGGGGAAGAGGGATTCAAAAATTTTCTCACCTCTGGGAAAGGATATTTGGCTATTGGTGGGGGATTCTGAGCTTTCTTTTCATTGTTGTTGTTCACTGCATCTCTAGTAGGCTTCTCTGCTCTGGGAGCTAGATCAAGGATGTCATACTTCCCTTATTTCTTCTTAGACCATAGGTTGTATTTGTTGGTACCACTGTTTTCCTTCTCACCCTTACTCAACTCATTTATTTGACGGTTCATGAGGGATTCCTCATATGTAGATTGAGTTAAATGGGGAATTGGGGAGGTTTCTCCAATACAATGAATCTCAGGGGCAAGCTCCTCTTCCTCTCCACCATCATCTGCGACAAGTTTGTTTTGAAGAGGGGTTTGGATTTTTTGATCATTTCTATCTCTGTCCCTTTGTTCCCTTGGCATGATCTGAGGATCATTGTTATTTGGCCTCCTGAAATTTCCTATGTTATCAATATTTTGAGGATTTATGTATGTCTGCTTTCCCTATAATTCCAACCTTTCCNTCAGATTCTCCCCTTCCTTTGTCTCTATCAGTCTTATTCCTGATTTGGTCAACTGCCAATATGTTAGACTCTACTTCCAGGGATGCATCTTGCATGTGAGCCAAGGAAGTAGATATTCTATCTCTTAACAGAAGGCATAAGTCAGGGTCAAAATCACTGGCATAGGTAATTTTGGCAGAGGCCTCTGTAGGTTTTATCTCAGTAGGGATTTTATTGTACATCTTGTTGAACCTTTTGGATAAGTCAAAGACAGACTCACCCTCTTTTCTCTTTAGGGACCCGAACTCTGTGATATAATACATGAAGTCCTTTTTATCCCCCCATTGTCTCAAGAAAACATCATGAAGATCCTCAATCCTAGTGATGGATCTAGGATCGAGAGATATGAACCACTTTCTGGCTTCTCCATCAAGACTGTGAACAAAAATCCTCATCCACACATTTTCATCTACTATGACATATTTATCAGCATAACTATAGAAAGCTGCAAGGTGTTGCTTTGTGGTTATATCTCCCTCCCCTGTAAATTTAGGAAACTGCTTAAGGTAGCCACTAGCTGGGAGGGCATTAAGAGATTGAGGCAAGACCAAGGGGGCATATCTAGCAGCCACTATGGCATCCATTGTGTTTCTAGGAGGATTAGCACCTGCCATAGGGATGATAGATGGAGGAGAATAAGGAGGATATAGGGTTCGAACAAGGGAGACCGGAACTGAGCCTCCAGGAGGACAGGGAAACAACAGAGGATTCAAAGAAAAGGATAAATGGATTGAAGGGAAAGAGGTTCCCCTTCCTATAACATTGACAATAATAGGAGGAGGAGTGGTAAAGCCCAGGGTGGGAAAATTTTCAGAGGCATTGGATCTAAACCATTGTACAATTTCAAGGGAGAGAGGAGTGATAAGGATTTCTCCCTTCAATCCCAAACCAGGAGGTGAAAACTCAACAGGAAAACTCCCAAAATTTAAAGTTCAAAAAACTCCAATAGAAGGTATAATAGGGGAATGAGAAGCAAAAATTGGAGTTTCTAAAGGACCATGAAAATCATCAAAAATACCTGGTTCAGCAGTAGAAGTTCCTTCTCGAGGGGCCTTTCCCTTTTTGATAATTTTATTTGGGTCAACTTCAGGTGTTGCTAAAGGCAGCTATGGAGTAGATGTCATGTGTCTTCCTCTAGAATCCACAGCTAAAACAATGGAGTCACCAGCGGATTCACATCAACGTAGTCACCACAGTGGAGTCACAAGATACACAATTGCAATCTTTGATGTATTAAGTTCTGATGCACCTTCAGAATTAGTAAGCTTTGCCGTTCAATCCTAGGGAAAATATTCAATTTTGTCCACAGAAACGACGTCAGAAATGTTAGGACTAGATGTCACCCCTAGATTGTGGCAGAGGTAAGCCTGATACCCATCAGATTTTATGTCACAGATTGGTTATAAAAGGGTCAAATGGGCATAGTCTCAAGAAAATATTGTCTTCACACAAAAAACTGGACTGATATGCATGAGTAGGTGAGGTCTTGGTTTAACTTCAGACAGTAAGTGTTGGTTGTGGAGCCTGATTATCTTCCTGATTTAGAGGTCCTTGCTTTCAGCCGTGTTTATACCCCATGAAGTATTTACACCCCAGAAGTATGTACANAACTAAACATGCACTAGTGAGAGTTTAGTTAATCAGTGAACTCACATGCAACTGAAGATTCACCATGGTTAACTACATGCATGTCAGATCCAGTGGAGACCCAGTTGAGATAACAGGTGAAAGGGACAGTTTGGCTATCAGTTTTGATTTGATCACACATACAGTGGATATGCTTATGAGCATGTGCAAACTAGTCAATTCATTAATGATTCGATCATTGTGAGAATTCGAATTGCAAAGATTGTGCAGAGGAGGTAGGTTGTCTAGACACGGAGAATTGGCACATGTATTTGTTGATTTGTGTATGATAGTGTGAAATGATTGTATTGTACTGAGAGATCTTGGATTAGAGTTTTGTATGAGATTGTTTCATGATTCATGATATACATAATATATGATAGTGGGGTTTTTAGCTTTACGCTTTCTCGGAAAAACTTATGTGTTATGTGTTATTGATATTTCACTTTGTGATTGTGGTTGTGATCATGGTTTAATTTTCCACAAGAATAATAGTAGAAGAAATTATGTATTTAATAGTGGTGTAATTGTTATATCTGGAGAATCACAGGAAATACTTACTTTGTATTGAAATTTCTACACCTTTCCCTTTCTGAAAATTTTCTATGGGTGAGCTTCAGGTGTTGCTAAAGGCAGCTGTGGAGTAGACCTCGTGTGTCTGCCTCTAGAAGCCATAGATGAAACAATAGATTTGCTAGTGGATTCACATCAATGGAGTCACCATAGTGGAGTTTCCAGGTGTACAGTTGCAATATTTTATGTACTAATTTTTGGTGCACAGTTGCAATATCAACAGTTGGATTCTCCTCGAATACGATGGCCGAGATCATTTCTTTGAACAACTTCAGTCGCCCACTACTTCGACAGATGCTTTCCCTTTCTCTGCGGCTCCACATTCCATACAACTGTGAGCTATGGTCATGGGCCCAACTCTTAGTTGTGTCACAATTTCATGTTTTGCAAGCTCACATTGTGCTTGACGCTCGAGCCTCCGAGTCACGAAATCGTGATTCCTCGGATCGGATGACACACGTCCCTCTGAAATGGATGACCCAGATTATATCGGCGTTTTGGTAGCTTAGGCCATCGACACTTCTCACCTTATATTTACCGAAGGATTGTTGGGATAGGGGCAGACCTAGGCTTCAACGCTTCAACAACGCACCAACAAAACCCTAACTACCGGCCATTTCGGCAACATCTACGAAGCGGATGAAGTCTCACCCGAGGTAGAGGCAGGGGTGGTTGCAGGACTCTAGTGTATGCAACCTTAGCTGGGACACAGATTTGTGATTACAACATCTTAACAGAGAACTTAGTAGTTTTCATTCATTAGTACTTAGCCTTTGTGTATAGTGCAGATAAACCCTAATTACAATGCAACGCAATATTCAATAGGATTCAACACATTCAAGAAGTAAGCACGTCAACATAGATTAGATCTAGCATCTTATTCACATCATTAGGCACTAAGCTATCATATTCATCTAAGCATACATCATTGCACTAAGCATTAATCATATGAACCATAAAACAACCATAATGCACAAAGCAACCATAACATAGGATATACGTGGTTCTCCCCCAGCCTGGTGCTATGTCCACCAACTCTTCTTCTCTTTATTATCTTTTGTCAATCATCTACATGCACAGAGCCACAAGATCCTACTTCGCATAAGACAAGAGATATGTGCGAACTCCTCCAAATCCTCCTTCCCCAAGCTAGGTTACAACACAGCCTTTACACAGTCTCTTATAGTCACTTGCACTTAGCCTTGTAAGTCTCCCACAGTATGCACAAAGCATTTACAACTATCACTTACACTTGGTACATTGGCCTTTTACTTCACTAGCTCTCTACTTAGATCACCTAGCTTTATATCTATACATTAAAAAATGGGCCTAAACATCAGTAAACCCATGGGCCGACATCCCCATACCTGTTACATAATCCCAAAACCCAAAAATCCCTAAACAAGGGGTCGAGATCCCATGATCTCTGCTTCTACTTGCGCTCCGTCTTGAGAGCACCATGTTAGGTGCGGCCGGTGTAGGGGAAACCACTTTTTTGGACCCCCTACCCAATTATTAAAGATAGAAAGGTTGGGGGGGGTCTTAAATGGGATGAGAACCATCGATCTAGGCGTGGATGGAAGTCACCGCTGACAAATTTTGTAGAAATTAGTCTCTGTATGACAAAAAGTATTATCTATTAGAAACTTAGGATAAAAAATATGCAATGGGTAGTGCTAGGCTTACCTTCTTCCACTTTTACACAATGGTCTTATTTTCCTAAGATAGAAATACAAAATTTAATCAAGCAAGGGGTATTTTGACAATCCCTTTCAACTTTTATTGAAATATAAACACTAACCTATCAACTAACCTAGGCATTTAACAAATTAATCTAGCTTAGATTGTTTGATTAATTATTACTCTAACCTAACTAATCTGGCCAAGATTAAACAGTTTGACCAAAATTATTCACTAACCTATCTAATTTGGCCAATATTAAACTGTTTGACCAAACTTGTTCACTAACCTATCAACATAAAATTAAAAAGTTTGATCATGATTATACAATACTATTCAAACCAAATTTATTTTTCATGGGGTTTTGTATTTTCTCTTTTTTATATTTGTCTTTTATTATTTTTTATACCCTCTTTTCATTTTTTCTATTTTATTCTTTTCTTTTTTCCTTTCTTTTTTCTTTCTTTATATAAATCATTTGCAAAACATAATATTATTTACAATGAAATATGACTAGATGAAGAAATTCTAACCACCAGGTGATACTATGAAATATAGGGTTATAACAGGAGCCATAGAACCTAGGGAGTTAGAGCCTCTTTCCAGTTATAGCTGGAGAGTTCAAGGATTTTTAGCTTCCTTCATGTTGGATCTTTTAAATAGGGGGTTGGACCCTCCTATCAGTTGGTGCTTCCTATGAATGTAATCTTTGATATACATAAGAAAGCATTATGTGGTTTTCTCCCATTTGGGTTTCCATAGAAAATGTATTGTGCATTATGTATGATGTGATATATTGTTGAATGGTATTGTTTATGGTTATATGTTCATGAAATATGAAATGAAGGAATAAGTGATAAATATCGATGAATTGATGCATACATATTCTGGTTAAAAGTGGTAATTATTGCATAATACAAATTCACCCCCCTCTCAGTATTCCAACAATTGGTATCAAATAGTATAATCACTGGAAGGTAGATCATGGAGTGCACCAATAATGGAACACCACTATTTTATGGATAGAACTATGTTTTTTGGAGTAGAAGAATGAAAATGTTTATACAATCACAAGGATTTGATGTTTGGAAATCAATAGTAAATGGATAGACCTTCCACTCCCCCAACAGATAAGGATTGGAAGAAACTCCAAGAAAACAATTCAAAGGCTACAATTTTTATTCTGGGTGGTCATGTTAGATCAATATATGTCAAGGCTATGCATTTCATTCTTCAAAGGAAATTTGGGAAAAACTTAAAAATGTTTACGAAGGAGATGCCAAAGTCAAAGGGTCCAATATTCAAACTTACAGAGGTCAATTTGAACAGCTGAAAATGAAGGAAGATGAAGATATTGCATCCTACATTCTATGAGTTGATGAAATAGTGAATTCTATTAAAGGTTTGGGAGAATAAGTTAAATAACCAATCATTTTTCAAAAGGTACTAAGATCTCTTCCAATGAGGTTTGATCCTAATATTTATTCCCTAGAAGAAATATCAGATCTTGCTACGCTAAGCATGGATGAGTTACATGGGATACTCACAACTTATGAAATGACAACAGAACATGAGACTCCATCCAAGAAGGAAGAAACCTTCAAGGTATCCAATAAGAGAAGAAAGGATAAGAAAAAGTGAAAGCCAATTTGCAGTTGTAGTGACGATTTAGATGAAGATGAAGAAACAACTAACCTTGTAAGGAAGTTGAAGAAAGGAACTGACAAGTACAAAGGTATGTTTCCCTTAATATGCTTTAATTGTGGTAAAAATGGTAATTTTTCTTCTAAATGTTCTTATGATCAAAATTCATATAATGATGAATAATAATCTCCCAAGAGAAAATAAATATAAAAGGGAGACATGAGAAGAAACAAAAACATTTTTTTCAAGAAAAGTTTCTACTCAAAGGAGGATAGTTCCTTATCAGATGAGGATGATGATAGAGAAAGTGATTCATAAAATGTACTCTTTATGGATTTTGAAATTGATGAGGATTATTATGAAGAAGAAGGTGGGGTAGATCTTGAAGAAGAACTTATCAACACCCTAAGTGAACTAAAGAAAGAGAGGAAGAAAAACAAATCACTCAAGGTAGAATTAATCAAGCTAAAAGAAAGTTCTCAAAATCCTAACTCTGAAGAAAATCAGCAGATAATTTTGAACCTAAAATTCCAAGTCAAAGAATCCAAAAGGATTGAAGAAATACTTAAAACCCAACTAGAATAAAAATAGAAATAAAAGGAAATATTGGAAAAACAATAGTTTCATTAAGGAAATACCTTCAAAAAAGAGACATGCAACATAAAATCACCAAATTATTGGATGATATCATCAGCGCTCAACGAATGTATCATGATAGGTTTGGACTAGGATACAACCAAACAGAGAAGGGTTCAATCTCTATGACTATAGAAGAGGAATTAGAAAAAAATACTTTTTCATAAGTCACCAGAGGATCCACCAAGAAGGAAGAATGCAAGCTTTCAAATGAGAACAATTAGGAAGTTGAAAGAACTCAAGAAGAATATTACAGAGGAATGACACCACCTAGAAGATTCATAATTCAAATTCAACAGCCAGACATGGAAAGAAATTAAGAAGAAAACTACAAAAGAACAACACCATTCAGAAGATCTCCCAGGTATCAAACTAATTTTCTTGGTTTATGTTATTCTTGTAACAATTTTTGGAACAAAACTATAAACTACAAATCTTATGCTAATAATAGAGATAACTATGAAGGAAAATCTATAATTAATCATCTCATAAAGTCTCATGAAGAGATTAACAGAAACAATAACAATTTTGAATCATTGAATGATGAAATATAATGTTATACGTGCAACAATTTTGGACACATGGCCAAATATTGTAGATTGATAGTTCCTCCAAAAGAACCAAAGAAGTATTTCAATAGTCATGCAAAAGGACCATCAAGAATTTGGATAAGGAAGCAGGATAAACTAAATTTTGAAGAATGTTCCATTGCTATACAAGCCCAAAGTAGAAGAAGTGATTGGTACACTGGTAGTGGTTTCTCAAATCACATGAAAAGTGATAAGAACATATTTATAACTCTAAATAAATAAAGAGATGGATCAGTTTTGTTTGGCAATGAAAACTCAATCAAAACTATAGGGAAAGGCATAATCAAGCTTGGAAGTAAGGATGCCAAGAAAGAAAATTTCCTACTTGTAGTAAACATGAAGCATAATATGCTAAGTGTGATTCAAATGAGTGATCATGGAAATATACTTATATTTGATTCAGAGAAGTGTGAGATAAGGAAAGAAGGATCACGAAAATTGGTGGCTACAACATTAAGTAATCCCAACAACATATACATCTTAAATGAGATTGGAAAGGAACGATGTTTCTTGGGAAGGGAAAATGAAAGATGGATTTGGCACAGAAGAGTGGGGCACATGAACTTTGACAATCCGGTCAAAATTAGAAATAAGGAAGCAGTAAGAGAAATGCATGAAGTTTCAAAACTAGGTAGTACTATGTGCAAACAATGCCTACATGGAAAACAAACAAGAATTGAATTCAGATTGAAGGAATACTCTATTAAAAAAACCATTGGAAATTGTTCACATTGATATATGTGTACCAATGCGAGAAAAAAGGACTAAATGGTGAAGAGTATTTCATGTTACGCATTGATGATTATACATGAATGATTGTAGTTTGTTTTCTCAAAAGTAAATTAAATTCATTCAAACATTTCAAAATATTCAAGAAGATGGTTGAAAATGAAAGGGATTCGAGAATTAAGTGATTAATATTAGACAATGGAGGTGAATTCACATCAAAATAATTCATGGACTTCTGTGAAGAGCATGGAATAAAAAGGAAGTTCTCACCATCTAGGACACTTGAACAAAATGGAGTAATTGAAAGGAAGAACATAACTGTAAAATAGATTGCCAGAACCATGTTGAAAGATTCAAAGTTAATAAATATATTTTGGGTACAAGAAGTGCACACACCCCTTCATATATTAAGCATAGGAATTATTAGAAGAAATAGTTATAAAACTCCATATGATTTATGGAAGGAAAGTATGGAAAATGTCAAGCATTTAAGAGTATTTGGAAGAAAATGCTACTGAAAAAGAGAAGATGATAGAGTTGGAAAATTTGATTCTCGAATTGATAAAGGAATATTGGCTGGATACTCAATCAAAAGAAAGGCATACAAATGTTACAATATAAGACTGAACAATATAGTGGAAAGCATAAATGTAAATATTGATGAAAAGGATGTGTCAAAGATCAAAGAAGAAAGAAAAAATTCTAAAGAGTGGGAAGAAGAAGAAGAACTAAAAGAAGAAGAAGTAGTAGAAGAAGAAGAACACCAACAACAAGAGAAGAAACCGGAAGAAGAACAAGAAGAAGATGACTAGCATGAATTTTTTATATCCTATAAAACACCTAGCTATCGGGTTCATAAGAATCAACCACCGGAGCACTTTATTGTAGATAAAATGCAGGAATAGAAACTAGAGGAAGAAAATGGGTACATGTACCATAACAAAGACAACTAGCATTATTATGCACAATAGAACCCAACATCTTTGAGGAAGCCAATAATGATGAAAATTGTATCAAGGACATGGAATAAGCATTGGATTAGATAAAAAAGAATGAAACATGGGAAATAGTTCCAAGCCCTAAAGACAAAAATGTTATTGGTACAAAGTAGGTATTTAGAAACAAACTAAATGAATATGGAAAGGTAACCATAAACAAGGAAATGTTAGTATGACAAGTATATGCTTAGGTTGAAGGAATAGACTTTGAAGAAATTTTCCCCCCTGTTACCAAAATGGAAGCAATCAGAATGATCTTGTCCTATGCATGCTCCAAAGGAATCAAAGTATATCATATGGATGTAAAATCAACATTCCTAAATGGTAAATCATAAGAAGATGTCTACATTGAACAACCAAAAGGGTTTCTACTATCAGAAATATAAGATTACGTCTGCAGATTGAAAAAATATTTGTATGGACTCAAGCAATCCCCTAGAGCCTCGTATTCAATATTGGACAAGTATTTTCAGCAACAAGGATTCAGAAAGGGTAATGATGATAACAATCTCTATGTAAAGGTTTATAGAAAAAACATACTTATCATTGAAGTATATGTGGATGAAATTATCTTTGGAAGTGATGATGATAGGATGAGTAAGAAGTTATCTGAAGACATGCTGAATGATTTTGAAATTTCACTACTTGGTGAATTGACATTCTTTTTGGGACTTCATATATCTTAGCGAGATAAAGGAATTTTAATTTCCCAAACCAAGTACATCAAAGAAATGTTGAATAAGTTCGGAATGGAAGATTGCAAACCAGTAGTACCCCTATGGTGATCGATTGCAAGTTGAGAAAATAACATGAATATAATGATTCATATCAGAGACTCTATAGATCGATGATTGGTAGCCTACTCTATGTGACAGCCTCAAGACCATATGTAATGCAATAATTTGGACATCTTGCAATATTTCAGGAAACACCAAAGGAAACTTGTGTTATGGAAGTAAATAGAATCTTCATATATCTTAAAGTAACAACATAGTTTGGATTGAGTATCCAAAAGGGAATGAACTGACTGTGGTCACATACATAGATGTGGATTGGGAAGGAATAATTGATAATCGAGGAAGTACTAAAGGAATAACTTTTTATTTGGGTGATTGTCTAGTATCTTGGCTAAGTAAGAATTAGTCTTCAATATCATTATCTACAACAGAAGAATAATATATTGTGGAAACAAGATATTGTACTTAGGTTCTCTAGATTAATCAAACCCTCCAATATATACAAGTGAAGTATGATGAGCCTATTTCAATATTTTGTGACAATACGAGTGCTATAATTATCTCAAAGAATCCAATGATGCATTCCAAGACCAAACATATTCCGATCAAGTTTCACTTTCTGTGGGAACAAGTTATAGAAAAGAATATCAAATTAGAGTACATTGGGAAAAAGGAACAAATTGCAAACATCTTCACTAAACCTCTCCCAAAAGAGACATTTGAGTATCTTTGACAAAAACTTGAAGTAATTTATTATCCACAATGATCGATAAGGGAAGAGTAATCATCTGTGCAGAGAGGATTGTTTATATCAGATCATTCAATGAAGGAACCTTAATATGAATGATTTATATATATGTCAGTATTTTACATCAACAGGAACTACTAATGGACAAAAACATTGAAAGAGATAAATTTTAGAAGCAATTTATCAAGGGGAGTTACCCTTTTCCATTGATTTCAAAGGGGAATAAAGAACAAAAGCATGCAGACAGGGGAAACATTGGTCACAAGGAGAGCATGAGTGTTTCCATCAATGCCAAAAGGGGAGATTTTTTTAGAATTGATTATCATTGATGTCAAATTTATAAGAAGTCTAGAATCCTCTATAATTAGTGGGTATAATAGAAGAAGTCTCCAAAGTGGTCCCATTATGGCGTAGCTTTGAGAATGGCTCTCACAGGAAGACACTTTGAAGAAGTCTCCAAGAATCCCAGATGTGTGGTCTGTTAGACAACTAAGAGGGGCGGTGAATCAGTTGTCATTGTGCTTAAACAATTATGCCCATTTTAAACTCATTACAGAACACTCAATGATGATCACAATAATTTAGGGAAGTAAGCAATAGATTATTCAACATCAATCACACACATGAAGTGTACATAAATAGATATTCCTGAGGAAACCCATAAAGGGAGAAAACCTCTTCTTCTTAGAATGATAGGCAGTATTTTATGTTATGTACATCATCTATCTTTGAGCACCAACTCAATGTGAGGATAACACCTTTGTTTTACAAGATGCAACTTGCTGAGAGCACCAACTCTCTGGTTTCTCTAGCACCCACTATAAGGAAGCACCAACTCCTTGAGTGTTCCAACACCAACTCAATGGAAGCACCAACTTATTGAGTGTTCCAGAACCAACTGGATGGAAGAACCAACTTCCATTCACATAGACACCAACCAGTATAACAGAGAACAATGGTTCTCCCTTGCACCACCCTACCACCCTAGTTTTTGTAGCTGCAACTAGATGGAATCTACAACTCCATGTGTTCAATCACCCACATGAAACTTTGAGGAAACCAATCCTCCCTAGCACCACCCTACCACCCCGAAATATAAATCTTTGCTTGCTGAAATTTATTATAGTGATACAATATTTATCAATGGATAACCAGTGTCATCACTGTTCTTCTACAACCTCTCTTCTCTTCCTACATCAATGTCTTCCTGCTCTCATATTCTTGCACTTAAGTTCTCATACAGTCTGTTGTTTTCACCATTTCTTCTCTTTCCATCTTATGTTTTTTAGAAAAACAAGACTGCGGAGAAATAAAATAAAACAAATGCGGAAACAAAACACAGAAGATACACAATACAAGAGAGACACAGATTTATGTGGTTCACCCAATGTGGGCTACATCCACCAGAGAAATTTCCAGGTCCTTCCTTTATTATTATCCAACAAATGAAGGGATATAACCTACAGCAAAACCCGTTATTATCCAACAAATGAAGGGATATAACTCTACAGCAAAACCCGCTGTAATCTCCTCTTCTTCTCTCACACTCTCGTATCATTAACATTTGCCATAATGCATAGATGCACACATTTCCGGCCATAAAAGAGGGTTTCCTTCTAAGGAAAACCTAACATAATTCTACTGCTAGATTCATGACCTTATAATGAACGGTCCACATTTACAATGAAATTACATGATACATTTCATAAGCCAATTTTTTCCTTCTGGGCTTTGCTCCCCATAGTCCTAACCTAGATAGGGCCCTCAGATCCCACAAAGGTACTTCTCCCACTCCTCCGCTGGAAGAGTGTACATACTGGGTGTAAAGTATTAATGGGGTATAAACACTTGAAAGCAAGGACTGGACCAGAAATATAATCGTGCCTCCACAACCAACAATCCCACTTGAAACTAATCTCAACAACTCCACCATCAAGTATATGTTGGATCAATCCTTCTTGGACTGAAACTTTCTAATCTTCATTCTTGAAGACTAACTGAAACTGAGTAGGAACTCAGTTTCTCTCAAGTTACTCCCTTTGTTAACATGTCTCCAGTAGATTCTCGCTAGTGTGTATCTTTTCAACTTCAAATTTCCATCTTCCAAGGATGATTGCATGAAGTGGTACCTCAATCAGATATGTTTAGTCTTCGAATGAAGGATGAGTTCTTTGCAAGATAAATTGCACTTACCCGCCACAAGACAACCTACTATTCTCCTTCTTCTTCCCAATTCTCCATAAACCTTTATAATCATCTCTTTACTAGCCTCTATAGAAGCAACATTAATTTCCTACCTCCTGCTGTTGAAAGTGCAACTAACTTTTGCATTTTTGAAATCCAACTTATCGTTGTTCCACCTATAGTAAAACATACCCCATGGTGCCTCCTCCTGTTGTCTTTATCACTGCCATATCCTAATCAACATATCCCCTCAGAGGAGTGTTTGAACTCCAAAACATAATGCATGAGTAGCAATATCTTCCTCAAATACTTGAGAATCCACTTCATTTCCTCCCAATGTTTTTTACCCAGATTGTTCATATACCTTCTCACAACACCTACTGCATGTGCAATATCCGGGTCTTGTGCAAACCATTGCATACATCAAGCTAACCTGCTAATGAATAAGGGACCTTCGACATGTATTATATCTCCTCCCGCGGTCTTGGGACACATTTCCTTAGTTGATTTGAATGGCTTGGCCAAAGGTGTACTTCAAATGGTTTTCATTCCCACAGATTCTAAAACTGGGTCTAACACCTTCTCCGTACTCACCCTAGGATAATGTCGATTTGCGATTTTTTCTATCTTTGTTATTCTCATGCCAAGGATTTTCTTGGTAGCACCCAAATCCTTTCCATTGCAAATGAATTGATAATTTCTTCTTGAACATATTTATATCATGCATATTAGACCATGCAACAAGTATGTCATCTACATACACAGTAAGATAATATAGCTTCCATTTTCTAGCCTTTTAAAATAAACACAATGATCGTAATGACATCTACTATAACCCTATTCTCTCATAAACTCATTAAACTTCAAAATACCACTACCTTTGGATATTTCTTTTAGGCTTATTACACCTTCTTCAACTCAGAGATACTAAATTCTCCTTCCTTTGGCCCTATACCCCCTGTAGTGGTCACGTGATATAAATCTCTTCCTCCAAACTCTACATGGAGAAAAATACGCCATGTTTTGCATCTAATCGCTCAAATATGCAAATGTTTTATCGCCACAAGACTTAAAATAGTCCCACTGGAAGTCATTTTAACAATAGGAGAAAATATTTCATCAAAATCTATACCTTTCTTTTGTACAAACCCTTTACAACAAGTCTAGTATTGTACCACTTTTCTCTCTCCATCTTTTTCTTTCAACTTGTAAACCCATTTTATTCTGCAATGCTCTTTTCCCATAGGAAACTAAAAGGTCCCAAGTCCTGTTATTTTCCAAGGAATCCATTTCCTCTTTCATGCCTTTGTTCTACTTCTTTTGGTGTCTACCCATTGCTCTTCATAACATTCTCGTTCACTGTAACTACCAACAATAATAATACAATGAAGGGAGTATTGTTCAGGTATATACTTAACCTCGGGTAGATCTTCTAACAACACTTGCAGTGTTTTATGTACTTGTTTCTTCCGTTGTTGTACAATTTGATTTTCAAGTTCCTTTAGAATTTCTTTTTTTTTTTTTTTTTTTGTTTTCTTTTATGTCTTGTTTTCTTCTATTTCTTTCCTTATAACTCCTTCCTTTGTGCATGACCTTTCATTGAATATGAAATCTCTACTCCAATTATTTTGTTATTTCTATAATCCCATAATCGAGCAACCAAAATCATTAACACCGTGATCCAATAAAGGTACACTTTTGGATTTAGATTCCAAGATTTGTTCCATTTTCTTTATCAATACGGTCGTAAAGGTCACAACCGAAAAGTTTTCAAAAAAGAATAGTTTATCTTTTTCCTGTCCATCTCCTCCTCTCGAATTCTACCATACAAAGAGCTTGAAGGTCCTCCCTTTATTAAGTAAATAGAAGGCCTACAACATCCGCCTCTCTCTAGAACTGTAAGGGAAACTGACATGCAATCTCATACTTTATAATAATTCCATGATTATCCTATTCATCCTTTCCCCGACACACCATTTTCTTGTGGTGTTCTTGAACCTGTCTTCTCTCTAACTTTACGGTATGAAAAGTAATCATCAAACTCCTTTTCAGAGCTAGCATTACAGCTGCTAACTCTAAATCATGAGTCACGTATGACTCTTCGTGCTTCTTCAACTTTCTTGACGCATAAGCTATCACTCCTCCATCCTGCATTAGCACGGCCCCTAAACCTTGCTTCGAGGCATCCGTGCAGACTGTGAAATCTTTTTCCATATCCGGCACTCATAGAATTAGTGCACTAGTTAGTAACCTCTTAAGCTCAATGAACGCCCTATCTGATCTGAAAATGAAAGTATTTGTTTTGCTGTGCAAAGTATTCATTCTCATTAATATTAAATGTGCAAAGTATTCTATCTTCAAGATTTAATCTCTTTGTGTGAGAGAGTAGTTTTTGTTTTCTGATTCAATATTTAAAATCTGTCTAACACAGCATAAAGAAATTCATCATAAACACACAGCATATGTTGAGGCAGTTCACCCCTCCTGGGCTACATCTGCCGGGTCCAAGGCTCCCAATGGGCATGTCCTTTCTCTATTAATGCTCAAAATGGTGTTACAATGAGAAAAATGCCAATAAAAAGGCCAAACCTGCTGAAGGCACAAATTCTGAGTACAGACAGAAACTGGAAATGACTCTGAAATCACATAAAACAGTGAAAGTTGCTCCAATAAAACTGCTCTTCACCCAAGGCCCTGATGGCTCCTCAAGCTCCTCTTCCCTGAAAATGGCTGAACGACACCTCTGTTGGTTCTACAACCTGCTCCATTGGCTCCAGAAGACTGAGAATACCCAAAATCGACCAAAAAAACGTGAAGAGAGGTTTCCTGTAGCTCCAGTTATCCCAATAACAAACTCTCCTTCTCTTTTCCCCAAAAACTCCACTAAAATCGGAATAGTGGGAGTTAACCTCACCAAAAATAGCAAAGAAATACAAATTGGCGGACTCCGCCCCAAAAAACGCGCCAACTGCTAGTTAACGGGTTAATGCCACGGTTCTACTCTTGGTCTTATGCACCATGTGGTTGGTCCTTAGGGGCTGGCCCCCGATTTAACGCGCCTCCAACCATGTGTCCATTTTTTAAAATAAATGCGCCCTTTACAATGTAAATGCCACCGCTAGCCCGTGTGGTTAGGGCGCGGGGCTTTCTTGTGGGAGACCCAAGGTCGAATCCCTTCAACTCTTGGTTTTGCACGTTAAAAAAAAAATGAGTTTTAAATATAAGCCGCCAGCCAAAGTTTTTGTTTTAACACAACCATAGGTTTATTAAAGCCAGGTGGCGGCCTCCGCGCCCACCATTTATTTTTTTTAATAAAAACCCATATATTAAAGTTTTTATTTTTAATTTTTCTTTTTATAATTTCATTATATATTTTTTTTGTTTTTATAATGAAATAAGAAATTTCTGACTGAGATAACTTTGTCATGCAGAGTCGGTTTTGCGTGTCGTTCACGCCAGCAGGATCGTAACGACGAGACCTATCCGGTCGTTTCAACTTCAACCATTTCTAATCAAGTTCAATTTTGAGCATTTTTTCCACTTAGGACATGATCTCCTGATCACACCTCCCAATTGGGAAGCTTTTGGACCCCAAAAGCCTTCAATTACCTGTTAAGAAGATGAGGGTACAGGTCCCTCACCTTTTCCAATTCAATCCACTTGGCCTTACTCGGTTTGTTGCCTTTAAGACCAACCCAGACATAATCGACATTTCCCCTCCTTGAAGTGTGTGTCCTTCTGTCTAGAATAACATCCTCTTTCAACTCATCCAAAAATTCTGGCGAGAAATCTTCTATGGAAGGTAGCTGAATGTCATTTTCATAATCAGAAATTAAAGGAGGCTCATACAAACGTAAATTTTCCACATTCACAACGGAATACATTTG
>SNQJ01S0029520.1:27674-41697 GCA_010110895.2 Picea sitchensis | reverse complement strand
TTTGCTGTAGGTTGTATCCCTTCATTTGCTGGATAATAATAAAGGAAGGACCTGGCAATTTCTCTGGTGGACGTAGCCCACACTGGGTGAACCACGTAAATATGTGTCTCTCTTGTATTGTGTGTCTTCGGTGTTTTTTGTTTATGCATTTGTTTTATTTTATTGCTCCGCGGTCCTGTTTTTCTAACAGTAAGTTGTAGTAAAGGTGAGTAGGAGGAAGACTTCGGTGAGAAAATGTAGAGGTCTGCCAAGGACATCAAGTCTTTCGACCATCCAAGGAGGAAAAATTTAAACACAATAACTTCTCGACTTTAAATCTCAAGGAATATGAAAGGAACCATAACAACACTATAATTAAACTTTCATCATAATGCAGTCACAATAATTCAAGTGAATAAGTCAATCATGAACTCTTTCAGCATCAGAGGGAAACAAGAGGGATTAAGAAAGTTGATTGTCATTAAACAATAAGTTTCAATTGCATATACATAACCAGAGAACCAAAATGTTCATTAAAAATTTACAATATGGGAGCTTTTCTCTACCATCGACCATTACAAAATTTAAAAACTAAGTATATATACTCAAAGAAACTCACCCCCTACAGAAGCGTTCTCTGGTCAATGTATTCAAGGTTTCACATCTTCTTCTTCTCCTATCAGACTGCACATACATTCTTCTATCAGACGCGATCTTAGATCAGTATGGGCTTTGCAGAAAACTTCATTAACAGAGAGACCTTGGGCTGAAAGCCTGCCTCCATGGCCAGTGCTCCCATGCTTTCCATTTACGGGGTGAAAAGAGGCTTCAACTACCTCCCCCTGCTTCCATTAACTAACTACAATGGGATCGGGGTGGAACCTAACACCCATAAATGTCCAGGTGAGCACACAACTTATTTGAGTCAATTCAAGAATCTTGAGGTCATGTAGTTCTTCTTTGTCACTGACTCGGGCACTTCGATTCTTTGCGCATCTCCCTTTCATCACCCTACGCGACCACGGGCTATGACCTCATGCTTAAAAAAATGGAATTTTGGGAATTCTCATATCGGGAGTTCTCACTCCCCTTGATTCACAATGTTCTGATGCCTGAATCCAAGAAGCAGTCCATATGGATCAATGGTGGGATCTGCCCTGATTCTGATAGCCAGGATTGGTTCCTCAAACACTTCAGCTACCTGTCACTAGACCAACGCCTACTTCCTTTATGGCCCTGCTTTTCAATATGACCTCAGGCTATGACCGTGTGCCCAGCTCTTAGGCACATCGCAATTTCACGTTTCACGATTTCACGAGTTGCTTCATGCTCAAACCTCTGAATCACAAAATCACGATCCCTCAGATCGGGTGCCACACGTCTCCTTTGATCGGATGGCCCAGATCACATTGACATTTTGGGTTTTAGGACTTTGATCTATGGATGCACCTTTATGATGAGAACCCCAAAATCTCGATTCCCGATCCTCCAAAATTTGTCGATGTCAAATCAACGACTCTCAAATATCTACAGTTGGACAGCCCAGATTTACTTTTTCTCGAATTGGGAGTTCGTGATTCATGATGAACAGTTTTACAACATTTTAAACTCTCTATTCCCGTGCTCGCTTGCCTTCGTTGAATACTGAACTTTCTCACTCGCTTTATTTGCATCTACATCAAATCACTTCAAGTATTTCGCTCAGTGGTCATGATTGCAGCCTGTGAATGATTACTTGGGTGACTGGCTGGAGGCTCGAGGAGAATAAGAGGATCAGTAACAGAGGAAAAGGGAGAAATGCATCGACCCTAGGGAAAATAGAAAGGCTTATGGCCGATGTATTTCAGGTGGTATGACAAGGAAAACAGATCGATCAATTGGATGAAGACAAATGGAAGGAAAACCACAAGCCGAGAAGAAAAATTACAATCAGGTCTGCACAAGGAGGAAAGACAAACAAAATTATAGACCTAGGCAGGAAACACGACTCTAAATACCTTGACAAGTTTATGTGCTAACAGTAAGGAAGTACTAGAGTACGAGATGCCTTCATCATTGGATCACAATAAAGAAACACAACCCCTAGGACAAGTAAGTACGATTAAAGGCTTTTTGCAATCATGTGTAAAACTACTGAATGATCCATCCTTTGTTAAAGTATTACAAAATGTGCTAGAAAGGTGTAGCATAGAAGTAGAAGGAAATTTAGAACAGAAAACAATCAATCACCTACATACAAGGAGGAGAACAAGTAGGAAGTTTAGGCTAAATGCCAACATTGGAGATTTTAACATGGGAGATATTATACTGGATTTAGGATCCAAATTCAATGTATTACCAAAGAATACATGGCAATCTATGGGGGATCCCAGATTAGGATATTCACTTGTTCAACTAAAACTCACAAATCAACATAGAGTTCTACCAATTGGAAGACTAAAAGGAATGACAATAGACCTGGATGAAGTGAAAACTAAATCCGACTTTGAAGTAATTGAGATAGTGGATGACACAACACCTTATCCATCATTGCTTGGCTTGGATTGGGAATTTTATAACCAGGTGATGTGTTCATTTTTTCACTTGGCTGAGAAAAACAAGAGCACTTACAAGTCTAGTTGGGCTTGCTAGAAAACACAAAGGTTAGTGCATAAGTTAGATAATCCAAGCACATGAAATAAATAAGTAAATAAACTAAAAACAACTAAGGAAATTAAACTACAATGCATAAGAAACTTTGAACCAAAATCAATCAACCAAAGGACCAAGATTATGCCACCACTAGATAACTATATTAGTTGGAAAAACACTGTAGAGAAAGGAGGACTTATGGATCCCCTCTTCCTCCTTGGGAGGGCTCTTGAGTTCCCTATTGGAGAGCTCTTCTTACAATGATAAACAAGAAAGAAAATGGTGAAGAAATCCAAGCCTATTCCCTCAACAGGTGAGTGGAATAGCTTATTGACATGTTGCTAGAATGCTCCAAGAAGATAAGAGGTTCCTTGAGGGAGGATTGAGGCAGCATAACAATACTATGAAATTCTTAAATTCTTAGTGCACCCATGGCCTCCATTTATAACATGTCTTTGAGGAAATATCCAATTGGTTCTTAGTGTGAATAAGGGGCCCTTTAGGGCACCCTTTGGTCTTTTACCAGCCCCCCATTCGGATTTAGCTCGTATTTGAGGGTCAAATCAAGTTGGGAGATGGTCCATAAGTGGGTGAGGGTCTAACAAGAACCATAAATGCACCGTTCACAGGAGTGTGCATCTTTTATCGTACATAGTCGTGCATATGGCACATGTGCACTCTATAAGCTTATTTGTGTGCATGCTTCCTTTAGTGATTTAGTGCATGTCAATTTTTGTCTAGTTGTATAGTTTTTTCCTCTTGGAAATGAATTTTTGGTGTTGCAGGTGAACTAATAGGTGTTTGGTAGTGTTTTATTTCTATAACCATTTGCACGCAATGTTGCAGATGAAATTTTAGTGATAACAGATGCCCTTTGATGTGTGAGGTTAGGAGCATATGTATAGCTGAAATACATCAATGTTTCTTCTACTGAGAGTACCATTGTAATGAAGAGTGCTGATAATAACTGCAAGAGTGATCTGTCAGAGGGAGAGGGGAAACTGTGGGACCCAAACCTTTCTCTAGGGATAGAAAAGAAAATTTGTATACAAATGAGGCGGGCATGCCCCATGCTCGTGTCATGTAATTGAAAATGTAAGATAGTAACTGAGGTTGTATGATGATGTAGATATTTGTAGCGCCCTCCAAGGCGGTTTAATAATGGAAGATGACAAGTATGGTGGTGAACATACTCTAAAAAGAGGCAAGGATACCTGTAAGAAGTGTCGATGACTCTTAGGCATTGATGGACTAACAAATTCATAGGACTTCGGCTAGTAAAAAACAACTGCAATAGTCACATAGTAAGACCCACTGTAACATGATATTTTGGTGAAGTCGAATGTTATGGGGGTCAACAACAATAGACAATAATTATGGTTCTCTCTGTGCCATCCGAGACTCATTGTAAAGGTAATGAGAGTCAAGATACTATCTCCCTTATAGAAACTGTGTTGATGTCAACATAAAGGGAGACACGAATCCAAGAAGAAAAGGGCTTCATGAAATCCACTAGACAAGATCATGAACTGATAGGGAACATGAACAAATTCAAGATGCGGTGAGACTCAAGACTGCCCTTAGTTGGGGGTATGTTTGAAGGATGATTGGAAACAACCATGAAAATGTATCTAGCATCAGGGGGGCGACTAGACATGGGGTTAAATTGTGCCAGAGGCATGACAAAGTGGACAAACTCAGAGATCAAGGGTACATTGACTATGGGATACTCGAGGTTTATGGATGATGTCAACATGAGTAAAGGATAGTGAATTCCCCAACCAAGGGTGACATGGGTTTCTTTGCCAGAAAACAAAGGTCGCCAAGGGTGACCAAAAAAGCTATGTAAATGCTGGAAACAAAGGATTTTTACAATTACCAAATAAATAAAGAATAATTGGGGATGAGTGTACAAATACAGAAACGGGTGCTCCAGTGCAAGATGGCTTGGCCTCTAAGGGTGCAAGTTGCGTGGAGAAATTGTGGAGGGTGGGGGGCCCATTGGTGGGTTTTTGTACAAGGTAAATGAATGGAAGGCAATTTGCAAATGGGAAAACTGACTGTGGATGAAATGGAGGGTTAATGATACTGCAGAGGCGCAGTCAAAAATAGAACCATGATGAGAATCCTGGGAGTCCATTGGAAAATATAGAAAAATGATGAGAAGGAGTATGTGGTTGATTCTCAGAAATGCATAAGACTATCAGGACTCCCATCCCTAGGGGGTGAAAGAAGCATGAGTGTCAAAGTGCCAAGGGGGACTATGAACGGGACAACTCATGTGGGGGAGAGTGCTACTAGGTGACAGTACCAAACTGCAGTGGAGGTGACAGTACTATAGAGCTAGATGTAGGGAACCTAAAGGCAAATGTCGGAGGGTGTGAGTGGGAGATGCAATTGATATTCAGAGGGAATGATTACATGCTAGTGTTGATCATATACCTGAAAGGGGCTACGCTAGTTTATGATGACCAAGTACCTGCACACATTAAAACCAAATACCCGACATGAAAAATATCTGAATATAAAGAACATATAACAACTATTTGATAATTTTGAACATGAGCATGTGTACCTAGACGTGATGTGAGAAAAATGCTCCCTCAGGGGTGAGTGCAGATGGTGACCCGGGGATTGTGACTATGTAGGTGGAGGGAACCTGATCCCATGGCTGAAGATGGATCAGAAAACAGAGACTCTGAGCTCTTGTAATTGAGCATGGAAGTTTGGAAAAAGGGACTATATATGGTTGTGGGGCAGACAATGCCACCTCATTTGTACCCGCTGCTATAGTGAATTAGTGAGAGTATTTGGAGGAGTTTCTGAGATTACGGGAGTTCAAGCCAGCCGATCTAGGATTTGTGAGAGTCAGGTGAGTGGTCCCATCCTCCTAAAAATATAGATATTTTCTATTTTTTGGTTAGGGGTCGCACGGAGGGTTATACTAGGGTATTTGTTAGGGGTGGGCCCACTAATGCGTGGGAGAAGGAAAGATACCTGCACTAAGATGCGTAGGTATAATTCCCTCTCCTGCACATGATGTGCAGCTATGCTTAATAAAACCACACATGGGGGCATATGGGTGGGAAAAATAGGTGTACATGTGATGTGCGCCTGTTCAAATTACAGCTGTGAACTATGCACAACTGTTTCTCAGACAATTGTGCATCAATGCACAACTATGTAGAGAATAGGTGTGCATGAGTATGCACCTATGGGTGTGACAGCTATGCATTGATGCACATTTGTTTCTCCTACAATTTTGCATTGATGCATAGTTGTGCAAAGAACAAACATGCATATGTGTGCACCTATGGGGTGACAACCGCGCATGTGAGGTGAAGCTAAGGGGTTTTTTGAAAACGTGAATTTTTTGAATATGTTTTACAAATGATGATTTTTGACCAAGTGTTTCTGTGTGAATGTAGGTGATCAATTCATCATGCCAGTCCACTAGAGGGAGCGAGACTGGGACCGTCTCCAGGAGGCGGTGAGAGAGGATCCGGGTGTTAGGAGGAACTTGGCAGCTTGTGGGTTTCTCAAGTTCTTCGATTTCCCATTGATACGGTCGCAAGAGTACCTGCTCCAGTACTTCATATCGATGTGGAGCACTGATCTGCAATGCTTCATTGTGTGGGGGAAGCAGTTGACATTCTCGACTATGGAGGATGTGCATTTCTTGACAGGGCTCCCCTTTCGGGGAATGGCCCTGCCTGTTGATCCCCAGCTGCCAGGGGATGTGCGATTGATATACCTGGCATGGGATTATTGTTTGGGGCTGAACCCGATGTCGGGTTCGACTGTCCGCATTGAGGCAATGGATGCGCTCTTGCATCAGTGCATCATGACTATGATTGTGAGGATCTATGAATCCTTAGGTACTCAGTGGATCATTGGGGGTTAGCTAAGTATTATGTAGATTGTCCTAGATGGGGACTTATTCGCCTGGGGCTTGATGTTGCATGCCAATATGATAGGGCAAATACAACAGTGTCATACCAATGAATCCGGTGAGTTTTCATTTGGATCTATCCTAGTGGCATGGTTTCTGGAGAGGGTGCCCATGTTGTGCCCTAGGGTTTTGTTGGTGCCTGTAGGGCTGCAGGAGCCACGATTGATGTGGTGGGCTCAAATTTTGGTATGGAACAGAGGGGGAGAGGGTGGACACTATTTTACGACCACGTTGGCACATGTGTGGCACCATATGTCACAGATCATATTGTGATTCCCATATGGTGGGATGCACTTTTGGCATGATCCAGACATGGTGTTGCCTCCTGGTGAGGTTTGGGACCAGAGAGGTATGTTTGTTCATTTATGTTTTGTGATTTTGATAGTGTAACATATGCTTATATGTATATTCATGTTGACTCTACCTTTGTTTTTTTGGTTGCAGATGTGGGTCTGCGAGGCTGGGAGGTGGAGATGGTTGGGGAGCCGATGCTCGAAGGGCCCATGAGACCGCCGTGAGTGGGAGAGTGACGTCGGAGGGATGAGGTTGGTGCAAGGATAATAGATGAGGTGAGGGCCATCTGGAGATGCAAGTTTGATGATCTAGGTGCAGGGCTAGTGCATGTAGCACAGGGAGAGGCCAGCGAGGGGATAGATGATCTCTGACACCGATTGGAGGTGGTATTGCAGGGTGTGCTAGAGGGAATGTGATCCCACATTTAGGACGAGAGAGTCCTGGAGTAGTGTGTGGGTGGCCCTGTAGAGTGGTGGACCTTGATCCATAGAGCAGTTGTAGTGGGGGCAATGATGATTGGTCGACTTCCCCTGGACCTGGAGAACCCCCAGTTGGTGGGGCACCTCCTACTGATAGAGGACCTGGTGGGGGAGCTCTGGGGGCACCATGAGTGCCAGAGATGTATTTTTGTATTTATATAGTCCCGTGAAACCATTTTGTACTTTTTCACCCATTTTGTATAGGGTAGAGGGTACCCATTTTGTACCTATAGGGATGAGGGGGCTCACTGGCCTATGGGTGATGTACATGTTATACTTTTTTGTAAACATTTATGACACATTGATCGATATATATATATATACATCTTTTGGATCTATGTGATGTTTACATGTGTTGATATTGTGTGATGATTTTTATGATGTCTAATCTATATGATGTGACCGATGTTGGATGATTATGTATATGTAATGATGTCTTGATGTGATGAATGCCAATATAACACTAGGTTAGCCATGTTATCTTCTACTTGATTAAATTTTCATGGAATATGTGTAAATGTAATTGAATCAAAGTTTCGAGATAATAGTCTAGCTTGAAGGTATTTGTGGAAGAGGAAAGGTTCGCAAACACGGTATACATTGTTGAGTTGCAAGACGACAAGCTGGGAATATAATAAGAAAATAAGGTGGTGAACGTGGCGGTGACTGGCCTCGTTGAGGAGACAAATAAAGGTGGTGTATTCTTCTTGGTTGTTGGTGGCTGAACCCAAACATATGCTGTTGGAGTGGACCAGTTCATGTGAGGGGGTGTAAAGGGCCCAACCGACCGAAGCGAGATTCTGTGTCCAGCGGCTAGCTCCTTCAGCGTAATTGATGTGGTAGGTTGATGGATGATGCATCTATCAATAACATGGATGGTATATCAGACATGAGGCTATTACACATTATTTTCTTCACCCTTATGACCATTAATGATGTAAACCTATTTGTTGCCTTCAGAGGGGTCAGTGGCTTGAATTCCTGAAGAAATAAAGGAAAAGAACTTTTACTGAGAGAAGGAGTTGTATTTTCCTTTGTAAAAACCCTATTAAAGAGGATTTCCACAGGATTCTCTATACACAGGGTGCGAAAATGCCTAATTTATATAGGCTGTACTAAAGCTAGGCTGGGGAGTTTCCGTAGGCTGCACTATAACTAGGGTGCGGAAATTCCTGTACGTGGGAAAAATGAGTGTCTTCTCGATGCTTCTAGAAGGAGAAGCTTCTATGGTGAGGTGACCTCCAAATGATTTGGATCTTACTCTCTTTCATGATTTAGTGGGATCATCCTAACCTCCTCGCCTTATTGTCTTTAGCTTATAAAAGGAGAGGAGCTCTTATGGACAAAGTTAGATTGGCTTGTTATTGAGTTTTGTAGCTTGGCATTTTTGGAGCTTGTATGTTTGCTTTGAGCTTTGCTTTGTCAATATAGATTGTGAGTAGCTATCATATCTATAGTCTCAGAATCCATGGAGTAGAAGTGTGTGGGAATCAAGGAACTGTTGGAAGGAACCTAACAACATCAAGGCATCTAGTTGTATCTTTCTTCCACATTATATAATACAGTGGCATGTTTCTTTCTCATAAAATCATTCTCATTTTATTACATGACTCATTGATCACATATGCAAGATTTCATTGGGTATACTATTGTTGCTTTCACTTTGTTTGGTTTATGTCATTGCACATCCAATATCACAAGAGCACCAGAGCGAAGCGAGGACAACAAAGATATAAGGAAGCGATATTCAAAGGTATGTCACTCATCTCTTGTTTGATGGTAAATTCGATGATTAGAGCTTAGGGAAAGCACCATGTCCTGTCTTGTTTTGTTCTAGATCTAGGTGGATCTATGGGGATTGATTTGTGTCCGCACTTAACAATTAGCCTGATAAAAAAATTGGCAACCATACTAGGGAACAAATTTTTTTCCTAATTTGCCTTTCTTTCTTGCTTTGATTTCTTGGATTCTGTTTTCTGAGTCACTGGGAGATCCAACTTGACTCTTTGACTGATTAAACCACACTGGAAAAACCTTCTTACCTTTTATTTTTTCATTTTTACTTTGATTTATGCGCCCTGCTTTGAGGTATAGTGAAACAATATTTGATTTTTGCACCCTACCGTTTGACACAGTGTGGATTTTTCACACTGTATTTGTTGTCTAGCCTGCAATGGCCCAATATCGTCGCACTGCGTTAGTCTAATAGCCTGCAAAAATTGATTTTTGTTGGTTTTTCTTGCCCAGATCTGTAATATAGGTTCTGGGGTGAATTTTTGGGTCTAATTATAGTCTATTTACAGTCCGCTTGATAGTCTTTGAGTTGATTTTATCCATATTTGATTTGTTTTATCTTGTTTTCTATTGAAATATTTGATCTCTTTCTTTGAGTGTCTTTCAGTTACAAATCATTGTTTTTTCTTTAGAATTGTTTGATGAAATAACTTATTTTTCTTTTCTTGAATAATTCATGTTAAAAGAGAAAATTTGTTTGGGTTTCTTTGTTTCATATCTATTTTCTATTTCTTTTAGCTATCTTTGAAACAAAAATTTTCAATTTCTTGGTTTACATTACATTGGGGGCATCCTTGCATTTGAAGTAGCGAAATTGCATGATTTTTGGTCTTAAATTCTTGGTGTACAGTCTATTTTGCTTATTTCTTGAGAATCTTGATATTGATGAGTTTAGTAAAATTTTGAAACATTGTACATTTGGGAATGATAAATGTTTTCTCCTTCTCGTAGCATAGTTTTCATCAAAATGAAAATATTGCATCTTCATCTATTTACATAACTTTTGAGTCGATCAAAACACCATATTGTCCATGCCATCTTCCTTTTGAGTAACAACAGCCTTAAAATAAAGCACTCATAGAAATTGATTAGACATGTTATATTTCCTGGTAGCAAACCTACATTAGATTAGTTGTAGGGCTTTGGAATAGGTGTGAAAAATAACTTTCCAAAGCTGCAAACAAACATAGTATCTTGTGATAGGGAGAGTTCAAATCCAATTGCTACATGTTGTCCTGGGAAGCCCTTCTAACACAAGGGTCAAACCTGAGGTCACATTGAGACTGGTGGAGTTACTCACCCTGCTTTGTTGTTCTTGGTGTAGATGTTGCACATATTATGGGGGTCTCTTGAAAGGTATACCCACAATTATGAGTGGAATCCTTTCGAGTTGATTTCAGGCTAGGTACCCTGCCTTTACATGTGGATTAGACTATCGATTGTTTCCCTAGGAATCACTGTAGTAGTTGGTAACCTTAGTGGCCTATCTCTTTAGGGTCTTTACACGAGGTGACTGTGGAGGGGAAAGTCTTCACGGTACCTGGAATCGACATTGGCCAAACTCACTTGGGCTCCTTGGAGGGTATACCCATGATTATGTGTGGGAGCTTGCACCAAGGCATAATTCCATTAAGCAGGTTGTCAACATAACGTTTCCACCCACTCTATCTCAGCCCCTTCTTACCTTTTTCCCATGACATTGGATTTCATCACCAACTAGTGTGCTCATTGTGAGAAGGATTTGTTTACTTGTTTGTTTACTAGATTTGTTTAGCATGTGTTGTTTATTTTCCCTAGCAGACTCTAGGTTAGTTTGGTTTTTAATGGCATCACTTCCTGGAATGACCAATGAGGGAACCCCTTTTCCATGGGAACCCTTTTTTTTTCCTTCTTACAAAAACATTGGTCCTCCTCACATCGCTACTTTGAGCCTTCCAGGTCTCGCAATTGGATTACTGGTATGGTTATTTTCCACTCAGCTAGTCCCGAATGTCGTTAGTGCTTCATTTGTAAGCACTTCCCCACAAGAACATCAACCTCATGTTGATCCTTCACCTTCTTCACCAGTACGATATTCTTCACCTTCTTCACTTGCAAGGTATTCTTCCATTTCATATTCTTTGCCGAGTGAAATCTCTAAAGCTAGTAACTTAGTGGATAAGAAGAAGAAGAAACAGAAGAATAAGAAGAAGAAAAATAAACAAGGTGTTATCATTGAAATTTCATCTGCACATGGTTACAAGAACTCAACATCGTCAAACAGTGATGAAGTCATCCATGGACCTGAATTAACACCAAAGTATTCATAAAGGGTCAAAAACTATACAAAGTAGTGAAAAATTAAAGGGCGCTATGAAGACACTTGGCACACGCGCACATGCGCAAAACAGGAATGCATAAATCATGCACCTGCGCATGATGCACGACTATTATCGCAAAAAGCAGCGCACTTGAGAAACAATGCATTTATGAGAGTGGTCGGCCTCCCTCCCACTTATGGTTCAGCTCCCAAGCTGATTTGACACTCAAATATGGACTGGATTCAACTGGATGGCTGGTCAAAGACCTAGAAATGACCTAATTAGCCTCTTTTCACACTACAAACTAGTTAAACAATAGCTCAAAGGAATGCTATAAAAAGGCCATGGATACACTTCATTTTTCAAGGAATTCAAAGAAAAGTTATGCTGCCATTATTCTCTTGAGGACTCTATCCTTTCCAAGAGTATATTTTCACCATTGCATTGGGCAATCCATCTCACCCCTTGAGTGGATTAGCAAAGAGCTCTTTCACCATTTTTCATTTTTATTTGTTGTAAGAAGAGCTTACTTGTGGAGGTCCAAGAGCCCTCCCTTGGAGGAAGAAGGGACTCATAGTCCCCTTGCTTCTCAGTGTTTTCTTTCAGTAATATCAGCCTTATCATTGGTGACATGGGTCTCATTGTTCTTTTTGTCTCTATGTCCCTATGCTCATAAATTTAGTTGTTATTGCATTTCTTAGTTTAATTCTTAGTTGTTGTTTTGTATTTCTTTTTCTAACTCTTTTCTTTACAGCTGTCCTGCTCAGCAAACCCAACTGAGATTGTAATCACCTCTATTTTTCCCACTAAGGTAACGAAAGAGGCACAACAGATTGGCAACTACACTAGGGAAAGGTATCAATTTCCTACCCGATTTGGATTTTTCTTGCTCTTCTTTTAGTTTGTTTAACTTGCAGGTGCACTAACCGGCCTAGGCTGACCTGCCAATCAACCAATTCCAAGTTGAATTGAGAGAAATCCATCCATATTTTTCATTTTCGGCCATTTGTCACATATGCACGGGTTTTTAGGCCCACAGACACGCATCGTGTTCACATGCGCTTAAGTCATAGCTCTCTTCTCTGCATGTGCGCTTATTGACTTTTCTCTGTTCATGCACATGCGCTCTGTGCGCCTCTGTCTCCACTGAGACCCATGCATCTATGAAAAAATTCACATTGTAAAGTTGTTGAGATGTGAGGAAGGCCATTTTCCTTCTTAAAAATGATTTCAAGCATGTTTTAAAGCTGCACCACACTTAGTCCCCTCATCATATAAAGGGGTTATTCAAAAACACATAGGCACTTAGGAGGTTAAAATCAATTTCCCCTCTTTGCTTTCATTTTTCTCCACATGGATGGCTTGTTTTGACTCACAAGATAAGTTGGAAATCAGTTTTAATCACATTTAACTTACATTGGGACTAGAAGTTGAATAACAATCGCTTAGTATGCTCTTCTCTCGCGCCTTCAAGTGATCTTGAGAATCAGAAAAAGATTGTGAAACGATTTCATATCCCTTAAGAACATTAAAACCTTTAGGAGAGGACAAAAACCCTTCTTGGGACTGCTCTTAGTTTACTTTTTCAAACACATCTTAATATTATAACAGGCCCATACATGCCCACATGCTACAAAGATAGGATAGTGTTGAAATTTTCTTTCTTAGATCAAATCACTAGGAAAGTTTAAAGGTTTTGTAACAGGCCCATACATGCCCACATGATCAATCTAGGATAGTTTCAAAGATTTTCTTAGATTACATCACAATAGGGAGTTAAAGGGATAGTAACAGACCCACATGTCCACATGCTAGCTTCCTAGGGACTTTTGAATTACGCAAGGTTGTACCAAAGGCACTTAGTTAATTAGGTAATCAAACACTTGTAAGGACCAAGCGAAGTCCACATGTAGCAAGGTGACATCTAATTCACTAAAAATTACACACTTTCACTCACACACAAAAGTCACATATCACTCACATAGTTTTTTCTTGAAATGTGGAGGTCAAAGTAAGTTTCCTCCAAAGGGATTCCGAAAACACCCCACCCTTTTCTTGACAAAACTATCCACTCCCATTTTAAATCAACGAGGTTGGTTCACACGCCCAACCTCTCAAAAAAACTACATCTAAAATATTTCTAAAAACTCACTAAGTTTTCCTCCACAGGAGGTGCCAAAAGAATGTTTTTTAGTCTAGGTAGGATTTAGGGGATAGGCATCCAAATAACTCCCCATTATTTGGTTCTCACATTGTCAAAACCATAGAAGTTGTCAAATAGGGAACTAAAAATCCTCCAAGTCAAGTGTTCCTAACACCATAAGGCAGGGAGATACCCATGAAGGGTTGAAGGCCAAGGTCGTGTTGTTCTATGCGTCCCCCCTTGAGGCACCCACCTCTTGGACGGGATCCATCCCGTGACCCATTTCTTAAGCCGAAAATCTAAATGTCGCACTTTGACCGAGGTACCTAGAGACCAAATTTTAGAACATCTACCCAAGTGGCAATTGTGGGCTACAATTGCACCTTGATTGGATTTTGTGTGGCTATTGGGAAATATTGCCAGCTCTTTTGGGATATGCCCCCTTTACCCC
>SNQJ01S0029520.1:11817-22336 GCA_010110895.2 Picea sitchensis | reverse complement strand
TTTAGTTGTTATTGCATTTCTTAGTTTAATTCTTAGTTGTTGTTTTGTATTTATTTTTCTAACTCTTTTCTTTGCAGTTGTCCTGCTCAGAAAACCCAACTGAGCTTGCAAGGACCTCTATTTTGCTCACTAATGTGACAAAAGAGGTGCAACACAAGCGTCCAAACTTCCAACCACTGTCGGACATGTTGGAAAGAAACCAGTTACTGTTAGTCGTGCTGGGAGTGTTGATGATGCCAAGATCACCCAAGCAACCTGTAAGCCCAAGTACCCTTCCAGGCTTTGTAAGGGTAGCCATCTTCTTAAGGATATCCCTGGTCTATCCAAGGCTTTAGATGCATGGTATACAACTCCTTTCCAGTCCACGTTGTCGGCCTCTGAACAACATGATGATGACCCCTCGTCAACTAGTCAAGATATTGTTGGTAAGAAAAAAAGTAGAGTCAAGTTCCCATGTATGTTATGCAAAGGGAGTCATCTAAATCACCTTTTCCCTTGTATGGATGAAGCCTCAAAATTACTAGAAGACATGACTATTTCAAAACCTCAACTTCCATCTGCTTATCGCAATCTTACTCTCGACCCACCTGTAGTTGATGGAATGATCAATATGGTCCCTTCATTGGTTAATCTGGTTGATCATGTAGTCAATCTGGTCACGTCCTTAGTTGAACCAGTTGACAAAGTGGTTGATCCAATCCCATACTTAGTCAATCCCACTCTCTCACTAGAGAGTGAAACCCAAGTGATCGATCTGTTTCCACCCATCGACCCCATTCTCCCCTTGGAGAATGAAACCCAAGTGGTTGATCTAATATTTTCATCGGTCGATCCTACTCTACAGCTCGAGAGTAAACCTGATACTACCCACATTTTTCTCATTGATACAGAATCTACTGTGTCGGGGGGGATTCCTCCTTCTCCCGTGGAACCTCCCTCAAGTAATGAAGCCATCCTTTTTAATTGGGGTGTGCTAAGTAGACCTTGTCTTCCATCTCACATTCATTTCTAGATTATAGTATAGGTTTGTGGTCGAGACATTCCTCAAATGCTGATAGATGAAGGTGCATCCGTTAGTATTTTTTCCTCTATTGCTTGGTAGGCTTTGGGTTGTCCTCAGCTTGTGTTGGTTACGTAGAATATATTAAATTTTAACAGAAGAACCAGTCAACCTTTAGGGACCTTTCCTCAGTTTCCTGTAACTTTGGAGGGAAAACTATCTTTATTGATGTCATGGTAGTCCAAGACCCCTTGGATTTTTCTTTACTCCTTGGGTGGGATTATGTCTATGCCATGAAAGCTATTGTGTCCATTCTTTTTCGTGTGATATCTTTCCTTCACGATGGAAGAATTGTGACTATCGATCAACTTTCATTCATTGGTCCTGACTAGATTACCTCCCTAAATGGTTCTTATATGTAGACAGCATCACCCCTGCCACAGGTCAATTATGTTGCATTATCTCCCATGCCTTTAGTTGTCTATGCAGATGAGCCTCTCACTGTAAGCTCACTCCCTTATGACTTGGATCCAGTAGTTGACATGGTAATCTCTTCGGTAGGGCTATTGAAGCCTGATATCCTTACCCCTATTGCGACCCTCAACATGGGTTCTTTCTAGACTGTGTTTCTTCAATCAAGTGAAGATCTCTTGGAGGCCATGATCAAGTTTTGTCCCTTGACATGGTGTCCTTCCAGAGAACTGTTCTCTTGGAAGCCATGATTAAGAAGAAGTGTTGAGCATGGTTTTATGATTTCAAGCTCATTCAAAAATGAAACCATCTTTGAGCATGTTTTTCTGATTTCAATCTCATTAAAAAAATTAAACCAACCTTGATCATGGTTTTCTAATTTCAAGCTCATTAAAAAATGAAACCAGCTGCAAGGATAGTTTTTCACGTCTCTGTAGCAACCTCGTTAAAAAATGAATTTGGGTTAACAAGCATAGTTCTTGTTTCTGTGTCAAGCTCGTTTAAAAATTAAACAGTGGTCTAGGGATTAAAATTGGATTCTCGATCATAGTTCATGTTCCTGTGTCAAGCTCGTTTAAAAATGAAACAGAGGTCTGGGGATTGAACCCAGATTCTTGAGCATAGTTCCTATTCTTGTGTCAAGCTCGTTAAAAAATGAAATAGTTTTCCCCCTCTTCCATTGAGTCAAGTACTTTGTTACATATAGTATTTGAAGCTTATTTTCATCATCCTATGTTGTTGGATGAAACAAAGCTTGGGGGGAAATTCTTTCAGCCTCTTGACCTCATGTTGAAGTTGAGCCACTAGTTTTCTTAAGATGGGGGGCTAAGTACCAAACATCCATGTGTTATGCGTTGGGAAGTCCAAGCATAGTTTTATATGGTTCAAGCTTGTGTAAAAATGAAACCACCTACCTCAAGCATAGTTTCCTCTGGTTCAAGCTTGGGTAAAAATGAAACCAGATCCAAGAATAGTTTCGGCTAGTTTTAAGCTTGTGAAAAAACAAAATCTATCCCAAGCATAGTTTTGTTTTGTTTCAAATCTTGCGTAAAAATGAAAACAATCCTGAGCTTAGTCTTTGTTCATTCTCATGCTCATAAATCAATGAGAATAAGTTACCGAGCTTAGTATTTGTTCATTATCATGCTCGTAAATCAATGAGAATGCAATCGAGTAGAATTTTATCACTTTTTCAGACTCATAAAGGTTATACAAAAAAGGAACCCCCTGGAGTTCCCTTTAAGTTCTTTTTAGACTCTCTAAACATGAAAATATTGTCGAGCGATCTTATTATTTTCACGCTCGTTAAAGTATTTGAAGAAAACATCTGTTGAGTGATAGTTTATATCTTTTTGGGTCTCATCAGACTACTTTACGAAAAATGAACTGAGAGAGTTCTCTTTAAGTGTTTTTTAGACTCTCTAAATATGAAAAACCCCTGAGTTTTTCTTTCTTTGGACTCATTAAACAAACATTGAAAGGCCCATATGGGACCGAACCACTCCTTCCTGGGGTTCGTTAAACATACTCTGAGGGACTCATCCAAAGGATGAGATTACAGTCCAAGCATATGTTATCATCCTCAAGCTTGTGTAAAAATAAAGAGGTACTAGCCAAAAATGGTGGGGGGAAAATTTGGAAAGAAATGTATCTGAACTTGTATTCCGTGGAAGAGTCATTTTTTGAACATGACTCCCTTTCACTCGCTTTGTGTCTAGGTTGGAAAATTTGCTTCTCTCCTGATCATACTCCTTTATAAGATTACAAGTTGGTCTGTGATCCCCATTTTTGAGTCACTGTTTCCAAGACAGTTGTCGTGTCGTCAATATGTTCAAAGAGAAGTTCAACCTGGAAATCCTTCTATTGTGTTGGCCATTTATGCAGTCCTTAAGCCTTCTATTGCGTCGACCATCCCTGAGTCATTCCTAAATCATTTGTTACTCTGATCTACTTCAAATCTTGTTACCCATTTCATGTCATTAATGGGGGATACATTAAGGCCCTCCTGTGACCAGTCGTTTCCTACCAACTTCAGCTCATTATTCAGTAATTAGACTTAGAAACTAATTGCTAGCTTGGAACTTTCATGCCTCAATGGCAGGTTTCCTCACTTTCGATAGTGGGTTTTCATTATCGACCCCTGATCGAGAGATTTTTCCGAGTGTTTGACTTCATATCATTAATTCACATTCATTGGATTGTACTAGAGTACCTTGGGATTCATTGACATTAATGGTGATTTCCCTCAGAATTGTTAACGGTTCTTATCATTCATCGATAAAGAGGTGGTTTATACCATGTTCAACTTCAACACCTATAATCACATGGCTAGATTTGTACTATAGAGTGGTGGAAATGAAGACCCTGGATATTTTCTCACAGATTTAGGTTGTGTTGGAGTATATTCAGTTTGTACTATTGCATAGATCCACATTGTATGTCTCATGGCTATGTTCAAATTTGAGTCTTTAACACATAGATCCACAGTGTATTTTTGGTGGCTATGTTCAGATTTGAGTCATATTGGCATGGATCCATAGTGTATGTTTGGTGGCCATGACCTATCTTACTTGACATGGATCTTTGCATGTTGGCATTTATGATTTGATTCATTTGTATTCTAAGTATGGGAATGCCTACCTCAGTGATGACATATTATTGTACTGTATTTCCTTGTTTGTTGGCAGGTTTCCGACTGACTGTTCCTTGTTCCCTACATGCACTCGACCAAGTATTTCAAATATCACTCTGTTCTAACTTCATACTTTGGGGGGCTCTCTGTTACACATTATTTTTGTCACCCTTATGACCGTTAATGATGTAAACTTATATGTTGCCTTCAGAGGGGTCAGTGGCCCGAATAAAGAAGGGAGAAGAACTTTTACTAAGAGAAGGAGTTGTATTTTCTTTTGTAAAAAACCTATTAAAGAGGATTTCCATAGGATGCTCTATACATGTAACATAGGTTGCGGAAATGCTTGATTTCCACAGGCTGTACTAAAGCTAGCCTACAGAGTTTCCACAGGCTGCACTATAGCTAGGGTGTGAAAATTCATGTATGTGGGAAAAACGAGCATCTTCTCGATGCTTCTAGAAGGATAATCTTCTATGGTGAGGTGGCCTCTGAAAAGTTTGGATCTTACTCACTTTCATGATTTAGTGGGATCATCCTAACCTCCTCACCTTATCCTCTTTAGCTTATAAAAGTAGAGGAGCTCTCATGGATAAAGTTAGATTGGCTTGTTATTGAGTTTTGTAGCTTGGATTTTTTGGAGCTTGTATGTTGTCTTTGAGCTTTGCTTTGCCAAGATAGATTATGAGTAGCTATCAGATATACAGTCTCAGAATCCATGGAGTAGAAGTGTGTGGGAAACAAGGAATTGTTGGAAGAAAACTGAAAACATCAAGTCATCTGGTTGTACCTTTCTTCCACATTATATAATACAGTGGCATGTTTCTTTCTCGTAAAATCATTCTCATTTTATTGCATGACTCCTTGATCACATGTATAAGATTTCATTGAGTATACTATTGTTTCTTTCACTTTGGTTGGTTTGTGTCATTGTAGATCCAATATCACAAGAGCATCAAAGCGGAGCGAGGAAAACAAAGATATAAGGAAGCAATATTCAAAGGTATGTCACTCATCTCTTGTTTTATGGTAATTTCGATGATTAGAGCTTAAGGAAAGAGCCATGTCCTGACTTGTTTTGTTCTAGATATAGGTGGATCTAGGGGGATTGATTTGTGTCTGTACTTAATAATTAGCCCGATAACAGAGGCGTGGAGGGAATAAAAGAATACTAAAAACTCTACAAATGTGTACAAAGAAAAATCCTAGTGTAGAATGACTATTCTTAGGCATAAAACTTCTTTAAGTACAATCGATTGATGGGTTCTTTTAGAGGATAGCCTTCTAGAGAGGCTAGGATGTATGTGCCTTTAGTGAGGCAGTGTTGGACAATGTAGGGTCCATGCCATAATGACTCGAATTTCCCATGGCCGAGAGTATCGTGAGTGATATCATAGGCTAGTATGAGATATACTTTGTTGAATGAGCGAAGGTTGACATGACGGTCAAAGGTGGCTTTAGATAATTTTTTAGCTGCCTCATTGTTTTTTAATGAGGATCGACGAACTTCATCCAACAACTCTAATTTCAGCAAGCACTGATCCATTGGAGCAGTGTCAGGTAATAGCTCGATGGTAGTGCACAATGTGGGAATTTAACACTTGATGGGAAGGGTGGCTTCAATCCCATGGACAAGATGAAATAATGTAAAAATGGTGGAGGTTTTGACTATCGTGCGATATGCTCATAATGATGAAAACAACATATGCTGCCAGTTGGTCTTATGTTTGTTGACAGTGCATTGCAGCATGGTTTTGAGGACTTTGTTAATAGCCTTGACCTTTCTGTTGGACTGAGGGTAGTATGGGGAGAAAAACTCATGGGAGAATCCTAAACTTTAGGAGAGTTCGATGAAGATCTCAATCTCAAAGTGTTTAACATGATTAGAGACAAATTGTAGTGGAAATCTGAAATGGGTAATGACATGGTTGAAGAAAAAACTCATTGTTGTGTCAACAATATTGCTGAAGGTAGGCATGGCTTCAACCCATTTGGTGAATTAATCAACTGCCATGATGATATACTTGTTTCCATTACTAGATGGAGGGTTTCACGTCATAAAGTCTATGCCCCATTTGCAGAAGGGGATGATAGTGATGACCAGATGGAGAAGAAAGGGTGGTGCTCATGCTTTGTTTGCATAAAGATGGCATTTGTTGCATCACTTGACAATGTGGATGTAGTCATGAAATAGTGTGGGCTAGAAGTATCATGCTCGAATGATTTTTTGGGCGGTGGACATAACTGAGAGGTGTCCACTGCAGGCGTCGCTATGGAAATTCTTTAAAACTCTATCAGCTTCATCGATGGTCAAACATCGACGGAGTATGGTGTCAACCCCACATCGATATAAAATGTCACTGATGAGGAGGTACCGAGGGGCCTGATGGTGAATGCACCAACAATCATCTTGATAAAGATGAGACCCAAAATTTTGTGTCTGAAGGTAGACAAGAAGGTCACCATACCAAGGGTCATCCAAGGGGATGTAGAAGAGGTGTTCATTGGGAAAATCCATATTGACAGGTGAATATTTAGCATCTGAGGGAAACACCGTGATGAGTTCGGCGATAACAAGTGATTTCTTACTTTTGGAAGTGGATAAATCTAGGTCGTATTCATGAAGGATGACGATCCATCGGGAAAATTTTCCATTAATCTGTTGTTGACTAAGCAAGTACTACATGGGGTTGGAATATGCCATGACTTTGGTAGTGTGAAGCAAGATATAATGACGTAGTTTCTAGACTATGAAGACAAATGCGAGGGATAGTTTCTCCTCATGATTGTACTTTAGGGGTGGTCCTGAAAGATTTTTACTGATGTAGTAAATAACATGCTCATGGCCATCATTCCCTAGTTGGACGATAACTCCTGCTACCGAGATGGCTGAGACCGACAAGTAGAGGATGTACTGACGATCATAGTCGAGAGGACTAATCAAAGGGGCATTATATAATTCCTCTTTTAAATCATCAAAAGTGGTTTGGGCATGTTCATCCCATCGAAATGGAATATCATGATGTAGTAAGCAAAGGAAACAATGCACACGAGTGGTGTAATATGGGGCAAAGCGTTGTAAAAATTTGGCTTTGCCTTGTAGGCTCTACAGTTGCTGCAAATTCCTAGGTGGTGGAATTTTTGTGATAGCTTGGACCTTGAGGGGGCCCACTATGATGTCGTGTTGGGAGATGATGAACCCAAGGAGGCATTCGATAGTGATGCAAAATACACACTTGAGGGGGTTCAAGTGGATATTGTACTGGTGACATCGTTGAAAGACGACTCGTAAGTCATCTAAATGCTGAGTTCGTTTATTAGATCAAGCAGTGAGGTCATCCAAGTAAGCAAGACTTGTGTGAGCAAGATCATGGAAAACGTAAGTCATGGCCTGTTGGAATGTAGCACCTACATTTTTTATTCCAAAATGCATGACACAATAAGAAAAATTACCCCATGGAGTGGTAAATGTGGTTTTATACTGATCTGCTGGATGGATTTGGATTTGATTGTAGCTAGAGAACCCGCCCATGAAGGAAAAGGCCTCGTGGCTGGCACAGTCATCGATAATTTGGTCGATGAACTGGGTTGGGAATTTTTACTTGGGACAAGCATGGTTGAGATTGTGAAAGTCAGTATAGATGTGAATAATGCCCTGTTTTTGGTAACGAGGATGAGGTTGGAGACCCATGAAGTATATTCGATGGGGTATATGAACCCGACAATGCATAACTTGTCAATTTTGGCTTTGATAGCCGTGGATTTGGATGGGTAAAGTGGGCATTGCTTTTGACGTACTAGGGTGACATCTGGCCATGTGTCGATGCGATGTTCAATGATAGAGGAATCGAGACTGGGCATCTCTATATATGACCAAGAAAAAATGTCTCGGTATTCCTGAAAGAGAGCTTTGTAAGTTGTGAGTTCCTTAGGGGAGCATGCGATTCCTATGGTGATTTCTTCTATGATTCTCAATGTTGATTTTGACAATGGGGGAATTGTTGACCATGTTTCCTTCTTCAAAAGCATCAGGGGCAGGGATAGGGTTATTGAACCAATCTATATGCTCGGATCGAACGAAATACTTGGTTTCAATTTCACATATGGAAGATTGGATAGGAGGGTCAAAGGATTCCTATGAGAGAAAAATTTCTCTATGATGGAGCACATTCCATGGGAAATCGGGAGTAGTAAGTTCCTCCAGGATATCTTCAATGCAGTGGAAAATGCAAGAATATAGGGGATCCAGGGAGGTAACAGGGGTGACTGTCATAGTGTGACTGTCTTCCAGTGGTGAATACGTGGAGGGGGTATCACAGCTATGGTGCGATGGCATGCTTGACATAAACCAAATGTACAAACACTGTGGGTTGTAAATTGTGGTCGGGGGTAATATTTCCTAGGGGAAATGAACTGGTGAATTGGGAGGATTTGGGGGAGCATCCTCAAATAGTCTATCCATGAACCATGGCGGGGTGGGAAGTGACTTAGGCTTAGGGGAGGTGATGTGCACAATATCTGGAGAAGGAATAGGGGGAAGCACTTGTATCCTAGGAGGTGAGGTGATTGGAGGATTTTGAATAAGGGTCATTTGACAATGCTTGTATTCAATGATCAAAATAAATTGGTACGTGAAATGGGAAACTGAGTCACAAAGAGAAAGGGAATCTCATTCATTTGGTGACTAAGGTCAAGACATAATGGATGTTGGTGACATGGGTACCTAAAGGTGTTGGTGGAGAGGGATATTTATGAAAGGTTTGGCATATTTTCGTCAGCGTCTGTCAAAACTGAGGTAGAGTTGGGCAATGATGAGTATAGTGGCCATACTCTGAATAGATGGAACATGTGAATTTGGTTCTCATCCCTTTACTTCATGTAGTAGGGGATGTTTTGGTAGTAATAGATGTGCTTGGTGAAGCGACGAGCGATGTGGTTGCTCGAGGGAGTTGGATCAGATTGCATAACTCGGGAAGAGAAGTGTTGGAAAATATTTAACAGACAGTGAATGCTTGTCATTGAGGGAAAGTACAGTAATGAATATGGCATGAGTATAGAAAGTACGTAATAGATTGGCATTATGAGAAGACATTGTAGAGAAGATTTGAATAAGCTTAGAAGAGATAGTGCAGAGGATTGTTGGCAGATCATCGATGGCAAGATCACAGTAAGCAAAACAAGGTAAGCTCGGGAAGAGAAGCAGCATTTATGGTCGTTGGATCTCATTTACAATTCTCGATGACCATCAGATCAAGTGTTGATCGGGAATGTTGATCCCATGCTATCTCGGAGCTTCACCTATCATGAGTTGGAGAGGCAAGATACATAACCACCGAAATTGCGATATGCGAAATTGCGATTTATTCACAGCCATCAGATCGAGGTTTGTTCTGGACCATTGATCTGAGCTCCATCTCGGAGATTCACGTATTGCGAGTTGGAGAGGCAAGATACATAGCCGCCGAAATCACGATATGTGAAATCACAATTTATTCATAGCCGTCAGATCGAGGTTTGTTCTGGACTGTTGATCAGAGCTCCATATTGGAGCTTCGCCTATCGCAAGTTGGAGATGCAAGATACATAACCGCCAAAATTGCGATATGCGAAATCGTGATTTATTCACAGTCGTCAGATCAAGGTTTGTTTTGGATCATTGATCTGAGCTCCATCTCGGAGCTTCACCTTTTGTGACTTGGAGAGGCAAGAAACATAACCACCGAACTCGCGAGATGTGAAATCGTGATTTAATCACAGCTCTCAGATCAAGGTGTGATTTGAACCATTGATCCAGCTCCATCTCAGAGCTTTGCCTATTGTGACTTGGAGAGGAAAGAAACATAACCTCCAAACTCATGAGATGCAATATCGCGATAAGATCTGGACCATTGGATCTATAGAGATTTCAATCCTCGATCAGATGAAGTTTATAAAATCACGAAGTGCCTTTTTGGCACAGCCTATGGTCACCACAGGTGGTCACGAGAAGGGAAGGAGTCAGTTTTGATGAGCTCCTTTTCAGCGTTTCGGGGATCGTAACTTGGAGAGTTGAGATGCCTCATCTCCAGATTCACAAAATGTGAAATTGTGAAAGCGCTTTATGCATAAGAGATTGGTCATAGCCATGGTCATATAAAGGAAGGAGCCAGCGTAGAAAAACTCTGTTTCAGAGTTTCGAAACTCGCGACATGGAGACTCAAGAGGTCTCATCAAAGAATATCCGAACTGCAAAAGTGCAAAATGGGTAAATAACACAAGAACCCTATAGAGTTAATCCAATGATGCAGGTGAATCTGAGCATAATCGGAGGGCTATTGTTGCACGTCACAGTGTAACTGCCAGAAACCACTGATGGTTTCTGCCAGAGGACTCGAAGACACTTCGGGGTGATTGACAGAGGAGATGAAGAGTCTTTG
>SNQJ01S0029520.1:0-11807 GCA_010110895.2 Picea sitchensis | reverse complement strand
ATTAGTGTCTCCAAGAATCCTGTTCTTCATTCCAAGACTAAGCATATTCCAATAAAGTACCATTTTCTCAGAGAACAAGTTACAAACATAATTGTTCAACTGAATTATATACCTTCTATAGAACAGATTGCAGATATATTTACAAATCCATTAGCAGCAACCCCTTTTGGATATCTTCGTCAAAAGTTGGGGGTTATAATTTCTTGTGTCTAATCTGTTCACCTGGTCTGGGGGAGTACTTATTGAATATTTGGTGTATTTCCAAGATGCTCATAGTTGACAGGGGGAGTATGTTTTGCAACAACTCAGGGGGAGCATGTCTCTTCTTTGACATTGATTTCAAAGGGGGAGAAAAGAGTCTGAATGTATGTGGGTGCTTGTGTTGCCATCAATGGAAAAGGGGGATATTGTTGGCAAATATTTAATAGACAGTGAATGCTTGTCATTGATGGAAAGTACAACAATGAATATGGCACGAGTACAGAAAGTACATAATAGATTGACATTATGAGAAGACGTTGCAGAGAAGATTCAAATAAGCTCAGAAGAGATAGTGCAGAGGATTGTTGGCAGATCATCGATGGAAAGATCATTGTAAGAAAAAAAAAGTAAGATCGGGAGGAGAAGCAGTATTTCTGGTCATTGGATCTCATTTACAATTCTCAATGACCGTCAGATCAAGTGTTGATCGGGAATGTTGATCCCACGCTATCTCGAAGCTTCGCCTATCGCGAGTTGGAGAGGCAAGATACATAACCTCCGAAATCACGATTTATTCATAGCTTTCAGATTGAGGTTTGTTCTGGATCGTTGATTAGAGCTCCATCTTGGAGCTTCGCCTATCATGAGTTGGAGATGCAAGATACATAACTATCGAAATCATGATATGCGAAATCGTGATTTATTCACAACCGTTACATAAAAGTTTGTTCTGGACCGTTGATCAGAGCTCCATCTTGGAGCTTCGCCTATCACGAGTTGGAGAGGCAAGATACATAACCGCTGAAATCACGATATGCGAAATCGTGATTTATTCATAGTCGTCAGATCGAGGTTTGTTCTGGACCGTTGATCTGAGATCCATCTCGGAGCTTCGCCTTTCATGACTTGGAGAGGCAAGAAACATAACCACCGAACTCGTGAGATGTGAAATCACAATTTAATCATAGCCTTCAGATCAAGGTGTGATCTGAACCATTGATCTGACTCCATCTCGGAGCTTCACCTATTGCGACTTAGAGAGGCAAGAAACATAACCTCTAAACTCGCGAGATGCGAGATCACGATAAGATCTGGACTGTCAGATCTATCGATATTTCAATCGTCGATCAGATGAAGTTTATAAACTCATGAAGCACCTTTTTGGCATAACCTATGGTCATCGCCGGTGGTCATGAGAAGGGAAGGAGTCAGTTCTGATAAGCTCCTTTTCGATGTTTCGGGGATCGCGACTTGGAGAGTCGATATGCCTCATCTCCAGATTCAAAAAATGTGAAATCGTGAAAGCGCTTTATGCATAAGCGCTTGGTCATAGCCATGGTAATATAAAGGAAGGACCCAACACAGAAAAACTCTGTTTTGAAGTTTCGGAACTCACGACATGGAGACTCAAGAAGTCTCATCGCAGAATCTCTGAACTGCGAAAGTGAGAAATGGGTAAATAACACAAGAACCCTATAGAGTTAATCCAACAATGCAGGTGAATTTGAGCATAATCGAAAGGCTACTGTTGCATGTCAAAGTGTAACTACCAGAAACCACTGATGGTTTCTGCTAGAGGACTCGAAGACACTTTGGGGTGATTGACAAAGGAGATGAAGAGTCTCTGGGAATCTTCAAGAGGGATGAAGATGCTCATGGAGGTGATTGACAGTTGGATAAGCATTGAAGCTTGTAATTGGAACAGAGAAGGTGAGCTCAACTGTCACAGAGAAGATGAAGAGTTTCAACTGCCAGAGAGGTTGAGGAATCTCTACATAACATACAGTGATGCTGAATGAGTGGAAAAACGGCCAGAGAAGCTGAAGAGTCATGATGATGATCAGACAGATTACTTGAGTTGTGGAGGATATCAGTGCGGTATGAGTATGAGAGGTATTGTGTGCATTGCATGCACAAGGTGCACAAAATATATAAATGCACAGTAGAGAGAAGAGATGGGGTTGTCATTACTGTTGGGGTTGTTGTGGTTGTTGTTGTTGAAGTTGATTCATACGTGAAGAAGGAGGAGAGTGTAGTAGCTGAATTGAATAGAAGAGGATGTGTGTAGGAAGGTGGTGAGGAGGATAGAGCAATGAAATGTAGCAGAACAGTGATGAGTCTGGTAAGCCATTGTTGAACATTATATCACTGTAATAAGTTTCAGTAGCAAAGATTGATAAAACATGGTGGTTGGGAGGTTCTAGGGAGGACTGGTGTCCTCAAAGGTTTAACTGGGTGCTTGAACACAGGGAGTTGGTGCTTCCTTCTAGTGGGTGCTAGAGAAAAACAAAGAATTGGTGCTCTCAGCAAGTTGTAGCTTGCAAAACAGAGGTTGTAGCCTCACAATGAGTTGGTGCTCATATGTGTGATAATGTAAAGAATGTAAATAATAATTATCATATAAAGAATAAGATGTTTTTACCCTGTATGGGTTTCCTTGGGAAATATTTGTCTCTGTGTTTCTCATATATGTGACTGATGCTGAATGTGCCATTTTTCATTTCCCTGCATTATTGTGATCATCATTGAGTGCCTTGTAAATATTTTAAAAGAAGCATAATTGTTTAAGCATGGTAACAACTGATTCAGCCCCCCCCTCTCAGTTGTCCAACAAGAAGGACATCGATTATTGGGGTGTCCTTCTCTTTCGAAAAGTGTGCAAGGAGGTTGAACTCAGGGAGGAAGTGGATCAATGAGCTCTTTCTTCTTCCATCTTCTCCAAGCCATAGCAGTGGTGCCAACAAGTGGTGGTGAGGCTGGTGTGGTCAAAGTTAGTACTGGAATATACATTGGGATTCCCTTGGATTGGAGAGGGAGGGATGGTTGAGGAACCATCACGGGTGGGTGTAGATACCATACCAGAATGGCAAGCAACATGTTGGGAAGGGTAAGTGTTGTTGCTACCTGAAAATATTGCACTCCCATTAAAGGTTAGAAGAAGGGAATTTGAGTAATGGCTTGGGGGATTGTCTCCCAAACCAGGATTTTCCCCTGGGGAAGGGTGAAATTGGGGATAAGAGGTGTCTTAGGGTTCTCATGTAATTATTGAGGTATAATTTCTTCAATTGGTGGGACGTTGAGGGGTGGAGAAGCCTCGGTGGGAGGAATGGTATCTTTGGTTTCAGTTCCATTGGAAGATACAACACACACTTGTGTTGAGGGGTGTATGAGAGGTGGTGCTCCATGGTATGCCCCCAGAAAGGATGGGTCCTTGAAAATTTTGGGGCCCATATCCATGAGTGGATATGCGTCGAAACTAGTGTGGACAAGAAGTAAGATGTTATCGATATTGGAGGAATGGTTAGGCTCATAATGTGAAACTTGGTTGATGGTGATGATTTTACAGTTCTGGGGGAACATCATCATTCGAAACATAAAAGAGGCCACTACCTTCATAGCGTACATGTAGCTATGTCCAAGCAAGATGTTGTAATCGAGCAGGAAATCGATAACCTCAATGTCGATAAGGATGGTTTTTCCCCCAAGTTCAATGGGGACATTTTGAAAGATCCCTTTAGGGGAGGATGGTCGACCATCATAAGCTCTTAAGGTGATGGTGGATGGGATTAGCTTAGGGGAGCCAAGTTTCTACCAGGCATATTTGGACATGATGCAGGTGGATGGACCTTCGTCAATGATACACCGATGAACCATGATGTCCTGAATCTTGACTGGTATTTGGAAAGCTATAAAAGCGGGGAGATGAGGTTCCCCATAATATAGATCAAATGTGATGAGTCTAGTATCAACTGGGTTGACTGCCCCCAAGGTGGAAAGCAAGGATTTCTGTTGAGTTGGACAGGTTTGGAAGACCTCCAATACCAACATGGCTATAGGAGATTGTACCAAGTCATCAACTAGACTGTAATTGTGTGCCTCCCTAGGCTAAGGGTTGTTGACATTCCATTGTAACGGGATGCGAGGAATACAAATGGGGGGTTTAGTGTTAGGGCGTGGAATCATCAAGGGTTGTCCAATTGTAGCTGGATCTTCTTCCAAAGTGGTGGGATTATATTTAGGAGGTGCACTGTATTGATGACCACACATTTGCAAAAGAATTTCTTCTTCGCTAGTGAGGAGGATATTGCTATCCACAGGAGTTACATTGTTTTGATATGGTCCCATTTGTGGTGGGGTAGGATGTAGCTATTGTTGGGTATTCATCACACCTTGGTGTGGAATAGGGTTTTGCAACACAACCAGGGGTGGTTGTTGCAAATACTATTGCGGGGCCTATTGAGGGGCATGCAACGTGGGAGGACATCGTGCATTCATGGAGTCCTTCATCCATTTGAAGTCGACAATTTGGGAGATGCTGAGTATAGTGACCATGATCACCAAAAAGCATGCAAGGGAAGTTCGTACAGAGGTTTTTGTTGTTTTTCCTCACTTGGAATTCTTTTTTATTGTCCCCTTGGGGGTTCTGGTTACCTTGATTCTGGTTTCCCCCATCAGGTTGGTTTTGTTGGGGGTTATTCCCTCCTGGTCCTGGGTTATTATTGTTTCAGTTTTTTCCATTCTTTTTGGAATTATTCAGCTGATGGGCCGGATTTGACGTATTCAACTGTTCAAAATTATGAAATTGTTGAATGGGAGAGGGCTGAACAAAGTTAACACTAGAGTGTGGTTGTCCATGTGGAGGAGAAATTGGTTTTGGAGGACCAGGAAATTGGAAATATGGATTGTTTTGTGGCAACGATCCATAAGGTGCATAGGAAGGTGTGGCACTTTCACTAGTGCCCAGGTTATATGATGAGGTAGAAGGGGCACCTGAACTTGGTTGAGAAGTTAGGCGCATGATGGGTGCTAGCAAGGGTCCACTCATGGGTGGAGGGAGAGTAATAGGATATGGCTGTTGGTAAAGGGGAGGAGGGTAATAATACGACCCCCCATATATCGATGGATATTGGGGTGTACCGTACATAGGTGGTGGTTGGATGTATGTATTGTGGTGTGTTTTGGTACCAATCAATCCATCCACCACGTGAGACATCCCAGGTTTTTCCTAGTTGAATGGTACGGGTCTCGGTGCATCAGGTATTACTATGTATAGGTAGCCCGACTGAGCATAAATGAGGTTGTACAATTGATCTTTGATGATGGCTTCCTCTTTGGTTTGGGGGAAGTTGGATGCCACATCTTTGGCAAGGATAGAGATGAGTGATTTGAGAAACCAATCAAGATGTTGTTCTTTGGTGGTTTTTTCTTTACATAAACTATGTCACCGAATCCATTCATGAATGTGGTCGGCAATGTGCATAGCTGAGGTTTGTTTGCACTCAGAGAGAATTTCTATACCAATGTCATGACGATCTGGTAGTTGAAAGAAGGCCAAAAATGGTTTGGCCAAGGATTCAAAATTTCCATGGGTCCCTGATTTTTCATCCACATACCACTTGGTTGATGGGCTAGTGAGTGTGCACTGAAATAACCTTAAGAGTATGGATTCATCCATGATGTTGTTTGAAGAGCACCATAAGTGGAATATCATGACATGGTTGGTGGGGTCCTCCCCCGATTTTACTTCAAATTTTGGAATATCTAAAGGTAGTTTGGTAGGCATATTGGGCCATGTGGGGTCATGCAATATAGGTTCATTTTTTAGTTTAATCAAATTAGGGATGTTGAGGGACACCAAATATGGTATGGGGGGTGGCGGTGGAGGATTATTTCCATCCATGATGTGAGCAGGTAGTGGAGCTGACCCTTGAGGGGGGTTTGGTGGGGTTGTGCTTCTCTCTTGAGAAGGAGTTTCCCCCCCGCCTCCTTATGAAGGAGAGATAGTGGATGGATGGCCTTGGGAATTGGACTCAAGTAAGGTGGAACCAAGAAAATCTGATCCCAGAATAGTGCCACTCACAAGGGTGTAAGATGGTTGAGCCGGTGAGTTGGCAAGACTAGGAACTCCTCCTAGGATAGGAGGGATATTTTGCAAGCGTCTAGAACAATGAGGATTCTGTGGGTCCCCTATGATGTCTGACTAGCAAAGTGAATGTGTGAAAATGGTGATGAGATCAATAAATGAACAAGAGACTTGTATAACTTGGACCTTTCAAAATATATCTCACAATTGCATGTAATCAAATGAACATCATACATAAATAAAAAATAAACATACATGTGGGTAGGTGGATTTTGTCCACATGAGAGAAAAAAGAAAACAAATGGTCATGTCCTAAAAATACATAACGTCCTTCATCTCAAATAGAAATGAAACTTCCAATAGCACTAAACAGTGGGGTCTGAAGCCACCGGAAGAGGAACTAGTGAAGGATGAAACAATCAGTTATAATGAGGGGTAGAGGGTGCATATCCTAAAAGAGCTGGCGATATTTCCCAATAGACACACAAAATCTAATCAAGGGGAAATTGAAGCCCACAATTTCCACTTGGGTAGATGTCCTAAATTTGGCCACTAGGTACCTCGGTCAAAGTGCGACATTTAGATTTTTAGCTTCAGAAATGGGTCATGGGCTACATCTCTTCCAAGAGTTGGGTAACTCAAGGGGGGATGCACAGAACAACCAGACCTCGTCCTTCGAGCCTTCATAGGTATCTCCCTACCTTATGGTGTTAGGAACACTTGACTTGGAGTATTTAAAAATTCCCTATTTTTCAACTTCTAATGTTTGAAGATGTGAGAACTAGATAATAGTGGGTTATTTGGATGCCTACCCCCGAGATCCTACCTAGACTAAAAATTTCTTTTGGCAACTCCTGTGGAGGAAAAATTATTGAGTTTTTAGAAAAACTGTATATGTTGTTGGTTGAGATTTTGGGGGTGTGAACCAATCTCGTTTGAATTAAGTGGGTGTGGATAATTTCTTCAAGAAAAAGTGGAATGTTTCAGAATTCCTTTGGAGAAAACCTACTTCAACCTCCACAACTCAAGATGAAATTATGTGAGTGAGGAGTGACTTTGTGTGTGAGAGAGTGATAAAATGTGCCAAACTTTAATAAGTTTGGTGTAAATTTGAAACATGTGGACTTCTTGTGGTCCTTACAAATTTTGATTACCTATCTTACTAGATGCCATTGGTAGAACCTTGCGGAATTTTAAAATCCCCAAAGAACTAGCATGTGTACATATGGGTCCTTACCAATCCTTTAAACTCCCTAACGTTGTTTACACTAAGAAAGCTTTGAAAAAGTATCCTAGATTGTAAGCATGTGGGCATGTATGGGCCCATTACTTTAATATTTAAACTCTCCTAGTGATGTAAACTAAGAAAGTAATTTCAAAAACTATCCTAATTTTGCAACATGTAGGCATGTATGGGCCCTTACAAATTTAAGATAATTTTCAAAAACAAACTAAGAGGAACCCTAGGGGGGCTTTGTCCTCTCCTAAATTTTTTGTTAAGGGAGATGAAATGTCCCCTTAATCACCTTTCTGATTCTCAAGATCACTCAATGGTGTGAGAGAAGAGCATACTCAATGATTAAAGTTTGATTTATGGTCCCAATGAAAGTGTTTTTATATGTGATAGCAAAGAATCTCAACTTAACTTTTACAATCAAAACAAGACATCCATGTGGAAACCAAAGAAAAAGGGAGAAATGTGGTTCCTTTTAACCCTCTAAGTGCCTATGTTTTGACTAACCTTTCATGTGGGAAAGGAATCTAAGTGGAGTGAATTTACAAATTGCATAAAAAGCAAGATTTTGAAGGCTAGGGACCTTCAAATCATCACAAAATATCTTACAATGTTGAATTTATGGACAGATGCATAGGTTACAGTTCAAACAGAGGTGCAGTGAGTGCATAATGTGCAGAATGCGCAAAGAAAAGAAGACATTTTGGCGCACAGTGTGCAAAGAAATAAAGTGTTGTTGGCGCACAATGCTCGAGATGTGCATCTATGGGATGAAATACCAACGCACATTCTGATATGCGTCGGGCGGGGGGGGGGCGAATTTTAAATGGAATTCTCCTCCTCTAGCTCTAAACTAAGTTCTTGACAGGTAAGGCTAGGATGGTTATGGCTCCTACAAGGAAAATGGGCCAAAAAGAAGTGCTCTAAAAGACCAAATAGGGAGTAAATTGATACCTTATCCCCAATATGGTCGCCAATCTATTGTGTCTATTTTATCACTTGGGTGAGAAAAACAAGGGCACTTACAAGTCTAGTTGGGCCTACTAGACAAGACAAAGGTTAGTGCATGAGTGAGATAATCCAAGCACATGAAATAAACAAGTAAATAAACTAAAAACAACTAAGGAAATAAAACTACAATGCATAAGAAACTTTGAACCAAAATCAATCAACCAAAAGACCAAGATTATGCCACCACTAGATAACAATATTAGTTGGAAAAACACCATAGAGAAAGGAGGAATTATGGATCCCCTCTTCCTCCTTGGGATGGATCTTGAGTTCCATATTGGAGAGCTCTTCTTACAATGATAAACAAGAAAGAAAATGGTGAAGAAATACAAGCCTATTCCCTCAAGAGGTGAGTGGAATATCTTATTGAAATGTTGCTAGAATGATCCAAGAAGAAAATAGGTTCCTTGAGGGAGGATTCAGGCAGCATAACAATACTATGAAATTATTAAATTATTAGTGCACTCATGGCCTCCATTTATAGAATGTATTTGAGGCAATATCGAACTGGTTCTTAGTGTTAATAAGGGGTCCTTTAGGGAACCCTTTGGTTTTTGACCAACCCCTCATTCAGATTCAACTCGGATTTGAGGGTCAAATCAAGTTGGGAGTTGGTCCATAAGTGGGTGAGGCGATGATAAGAGACATAAATGTGTCATTCATAGGAGTGCATGGATTTTTTTGTACATAATCGTGCATATGGTGCATGTGCACTCTATGGGCTTCTTTAGCCCACACATTGTGCGCGTGCTTCCTTTAGTGATTTAGTGGATGCCAATTTTTGTCTAGTTGTATAGTTTTTGCCTCTTGGAATTGCATTTTTGGTGCTGCAGGTGAACTAATAGGTGTTTGGCATTGATGTATTTTTGTAACCATTTGCACACAATGTTGTAGATGAAATTTCAGTGATAACAACAGGCCATAATCAACTTGAAGACGAGGAATATGACCTTTGATTTAGGACAATACAGAGTTATCGCGCCATTGGACCCATCAGAAGGGGAACGGTTCGTAGAGCCTACTTGCTTGGACCTAGAGGACATTAACCAGTTGTACAAAAAAACTGAGTGAGATGAAGATTATGTAAACCCATCTACAGATGGGGTACTCAGTTTGCGAAGCATCAGCTCATGTGTGTCAGACTCAGATACAGGCTTAGAAAATTGGCAATAGAGGTTACATCAGGTCTCCACAAGGAGATGCGCAAGAATATACCATGCTGCGCAAGAATATGGGTAGGTGCAAAAATAAGGGAACCTCTGTTGGCACATGGGTATACCCAGGGTTCAACACTTCAACAACACACCAAAAAAACCCTAACTACTGGCTCTTTCGACAACACTTGCGAAGAAGATGAAGTCTCACCCTAGGTAGAGGAAGGGGGGTTGTAGGACTCAAGTGTCTGAAACCTAGCTGGGACACATATCTATGATCACAATACTTAATAGAGCACTTAAAAATTATCATTCAGTAGTCTTTAACCCTTATTCATATCGCAGGTAAAACCCTAATTACATAACAACACAGTATTCAACCAGATCTAAGCATATCTAACCATTCAACACATAGCATCAGACAGATCTAACATTCATTCATATTATTAGCACTAAAATACTACATCAGAAGTATCTAACATACATAAAGATCATAACCCTAAGAATAAATCACATCAATCACATAAAGTAATCACAACATAGAATATACGTGGTTCACCCCCAGCATGGGGCTACGTCCACCAACTCTTCTCCTCTTCTATTATCTTTTTCCAATATTTTTATATGCAAAGAGCTACAAAAACCACTTCGCATAGGATAGGAGATATACGTTCACCTCATCATATCCTCCTTCCCCGAGTTAGGTCCAACCACAGAGCCTTACACAGTCTGCGTACAAAGCACTACAAGTCACTTGCACTTAGCTCAACAAGTCTCTACATACAATCTTGGCACAAAACCAACTAGTTATGCACTAAGCCAACTTAATCACATAGATCCAACTACCACTTCTTACATCGCTTAGATATCTATTTATACATTATAAAAGGGGCCTAAGCATGGGTAAACCCATGGGCCGACATCCCATACCCGTTACATAAACCCTAATCCAAAAATCCCACAAAAAGGGGGTTGTTGGACACACCTACCACACTTAGAGGGGGGGTGAATGAGTGTGGGGATATTTTTCCTAAAACTTCCCTCTTGCACAAAAACTCATCAATTAGCATTCAACATTTATTCATTACCAATTGATGTCATTTATAACCAGTTAGATGTGAGCACATATCAACAACATATATCAACAATATATCATCAACAAGTCATCACCACAATGTACACAAAGAACAAAAGATGTATGTACAATTTTATTTTTATTACAGACTACAATCCTTTGGGTTCATCAACAACAACTGAATAGAGTACAACTCTACAAGAGCACCTGATCTATAATGTGAGACTCATCTTACACCCTCAGCACCAACTGAGATGAGGAAAAAATCCTCAACAGATATTAATCTGTCAACAGGTACGCGATCTGTCAGTAGTGCAGCCCGCGTGTGCATGCGCCCTGGCTCACTACAGCCCGCGTGTGAACGAGGCCAGTGTATAATGCAACAAGCGTCTGCTTCTAAGCAACTAGGGTTTTTCTTTTCTTCACATGCTCAGATCCTCTGCAACCTGCAATCACTTTCTCTTCTATCTTCCACTGTCCAAACCGACCCACAACCATTCACAACACATCCAAGATCTCCAATAGCTTTCTCATGCTCCACAACAAATCAATATGAATGTTATCTCAATCATGTATAAATAACTAATATACTATAGCAATCATGTCACTACTGAATCACAAGAGTGTTGCTCACTCCATCAACCAAATCAACCAAACTGAGCTACATCATAGAATCCATGCCAAGAATGCCCTAAGCATTCACATCAAACAATAGTATCCATCAAGACAATAATGTAACCATACTAGTGTCTCAGTGATAGATCTGAGGCCATAGAATGCAGATCTGGAACTTGCCTCATCATCCAAGAGCTTGGCACCATCTCAAACAAAAATCTCCATGATTTTATCCACTCCACGCTCCCTGTACATAGTCATCCTGCATGTACACTCACCCTATACATAGCCATCCCACGTGTACACTCACCCTATACATAGACAACCCACGTGGACATAAAAAAATAGGGTTTTTTGTGAATCTGAGATTTTTTCCGTCAAGATTTATGACATTGCCGAAACTTTGATGCGTCCATGAGATCCTCCTCTCGCTCTCTTCCTCAAAATAGATCTTCAATCATGCTCAAGAGATCCACACCAATAGGATGATCTCACAAGAATATCTCCATCAATACTCCACAAGATATTCACAAGAAGCTCTCCATTGATCCACAAAAGGATTCTCACCAAATGTTCATTTTACAAGAGATCCTAGCTTCTTATTTATACTTTCATCTTCTAGGTCACTTAACCCATTTTTAGGTTACTTAACCT
>SNQJ01S0029519.1:180305-238529 GCA_010110895.2 Picea sitchensis | reverse complement strand
CAACAAGGGATAACCTGTTAAACCCGAGAAGATAAAACATTAAAGGGAGGATCAGGGACATTAAGGAGGGCAGGTGAGGAGGTAAATGCAGGAGTCGGTGTAGGAGGAATAAGGGAGGAAAGGAGGTTTACGTGAGGGACATTCGACGGAGGATGGGAGAGGGAGTTTGAGGACGGTTGGACTTGCAGGGAGCAGAGAGTTTCTGGCAGTGGCATTTTGATCAGTTGAGGCACCAGATTGTTGGAGGTTTTGGGCACGGGGGCTAGGATATCCATAGATATCTTGGAGCTAGGTATTTTTCCTAGTTGGAAGGGAGGATAGTAGGTTTGTTCAGTGTTGGTCTATGCATCAGGTAGCAGTAAGGCAACAACAAGGCAACTAGGCGACAGAAATTAGCATCAAAACCAGGTAAGTTGTTAAATTTATGTATTGTTTCATTCTGCCAATGAAATCATTAATCATTGATAAATCTAAGTTACTGAAGTTGCTGTTATGAAAATCAATATTATGTTATGAAGTTATTGTCTCAGTTTATGAAATAATGTGATGTTAAATTCATTTGGTTGTTACAGGATTTTCAAGGGTGATCACCTTCTCAAGGATTTCCCTGGTATTCCCTGGGTCGTAGGAGTGTGGTCTTATATTTCTTCTCAATCCACGTCATTATCTGCTACAGATCATGTTGGTGACAACCCATCGACTAGTAATAAGGTTGACAATAAGAAGGGTAAACTCAAGAATCCTTGCTAGTTATTCAAATACATGCACCGTACCTACCTTTGTATGTGCATGGATGAAGCCTCGAAATTGTCAAAATCCCTTTTTGTTTCTCAACATCATCTTCCAACCATTTATCGTAAAATTTATCCCAACCCACCATTAGTTGATAAAGTGTTCAATCCAACCCCACCGTTAGTCAATCCGACTCTCCCTTTAGAGAGTGAACCCAAACTGATCGATCTGAGTACCTCTTCGGTTGATACGGTCCATCAAGTGGTCGATTTGATACCCCCATCGATCGATCCCACTCCTCCTTCGAAGAGTGAGGATGTCGCTCAAGTATTTCTTGTTACTGTGGATTCCTCTGGGCAAGGGGGCACTTCAATCTTCCCAATGACTTCCCCTTCAAGCAATGGGATGATTTCCATTGATTAGAATCATCTAACATAGCCTTTTCTTACTTCATATGTTCCTTTTGAGATCATTGTTGAATTTTGTGGTAGGGTCACAATACCTAAAAATATAATAGACGAAGGTTCTTATGTTAGCATCCTATCCTCTAATTCATGGAAAGCTCTTGGTTCCCCTCAGCCTATGTCGATGACTCAAAATTTGTTGGAATTTAAGAAACGGATTACTGAACCTTTAGGGATCCTTCCTCAGTTACCTATTACTTTAGGAGGGAAAACTATCTATATTGATGTGATGGTAGTCCACGACCCCTTGGATTTTAATTTTCTCCTCCGGTGAGACTATGTTTATGTTATGAAGGCTCTTGTATCCACACTCTTTTAAGTGATGTGTTTCCCTCATAATGGAAACATAGTGACCATAGATCGTCTTTCATTCATTGTCCATCATATGATGGTAAAGCATCAATCTTCCCTAAATGGTCCTTATATGCCAACGTCATTTGCCTTGTTGCAGATCGATTATGTGGCAACATGTCCCATGCATTCAACTCTAAATGAGAAGGAATATATCCCTTATTTTGAATTATATATGGTATTTGACATGGTGATCTCTTCGATAGGGATTTAGAGCCTAATCTCCCTACCCCTATCACACCCCTTGACATGTGTTCCTTCCATAGTGTTGTTCTTCCATCTAGTGAAGATCTCTTGGAAGCCATGATCGAGGTTTGTCCCTTGACATCTATTCCTTCTGTAGTATTATCCTCTTGGAAGCCATGATGAAGATGATAGCTATGAGAATGGTTCTAATTTATGTTTCAAGAACATTAAAAAATGAAACATAGGTCTAGGGATCCAACCCAACAAACAACATGGTTTATTTTTTATTGCAATCTCATTAAAAAATGAAACTGATCGCCATGAGCATAGTTCATTTCCTGTGTCAAGCTCGTTAAAAAATGAAACAACTATTAACGAGCATAGTTCTTTTCATGTGTCAAGCTCATTAAAAAATGAAAAAACTAGTAGTGAGCATATTTTTCTTCGTTGTGGCAAGCTCATTAAAAAATGAAACAGAGGTCTGGAAATCAATGTTAGAGGTTATCAAGCATAGTTCTTTTCCTACGTCCATCTCATTAAAAAATGAAACAAAACATTATAAGCATAGTTCTTTTCATGTGTCAAGCTCGTTAAAAAATAAAATAGTCACCTATCCCGTTGAGTCAAGTCTTCCATTACAACTCATAGTTGAACCTTCATTCCATCCACCTCAGTTAGTTGATCCTTTTTCTTCCTCCCTCTCTGATCAACATTTTTCCTATTAGTAACCAGGAGTCTATTGGGTATATAAATTGGTGATAAGAGACAAGTCGGTGGATGAAATGAAGCTTGGGGGTCACGTCTCCAACCTTTGATCATCATTCTGGAGTTAAGTCGCTAGCTTCTCAAGCTGGGGGAAAAGTACCAACCACCCACCTTTGGAATTTACATTGGGAAGTTTTGAGCATAGTTAGTTTTTAGTTTTAAGCTCATTAAAACAATGAAACCAATTCTAAGCATAGCTTTCCTAGTTTCAAGCTTGTGAAAAATGAAACCTACCCAAGCATAGTTTTACTTTGTTTCAAGCTTGTGAAAAAATGAAACCAATCTCGAGCTTAGTCTTTTTTCTTTCTCGTGCTCGTAAATATATGAGAATAGGTTACTGAGATTAGTATGTGTTTTTTTTCATGCTCGCAAATACATGAGAATAGGTTACCAAGTATACTTTTATCACTTTTCCATACTTGTAAAAGCATTATGAAAAAAAGGAACTTTTGGATTTTCCTTTAAGCTCTTTTTAGAATCCTTAAATAAGAAAAGATTGTCGAGTTAGCTTGTATTTTCACACTCATTATATGGATTTGAAAATATGTCCACCTGGTATATGTTTATCCCTTTTTTGGGCTAGACGGAATAATTACAAAAAAGGACCTCATTATGGAGAACTCTTTAAGCTCTTTTTGAACCCTTTAAAACATGAAAATATTGTCGAGCGATCTTGTTCTCTTTCACGCTCGTTAAAGTGAATTAGAAATCACGTCCGTTGAGTGGTAGTTTATCTCTTTTTCAGTCTCATTAGACTATTTACGAAAAAGGAACACCCTATCCATCTTGGTAAGGGGAGTTCTCCAAGGTATCGTTTTATACTTTTTTGGGCCTTCGAGACTAATTTTATGAAAAAGTTTATTATGGATTCTTCTTTACGAACTTTTCAAACTCTCTAAACATGAAAAGGCCATCGATTTTACCTTTTTTGGGCTCATTAAAATTTACATCGAAGGACCCACACATGGGATTGAACCCCTCCTTCTTCAGGTTTGTTAAAAATATGTCGAGGGACTCATTGCCAGATGAGATATATTGAGCATCCGTTATCATCCTCAAGCTCGTAAAACTAGAGAAAGGTACTCGTTAATCATGATGGGGAATTTTTAGAGGGTTTTTTCGTCTTGTTATCTTCATTATCTAGAAGCGATTACTACTTTGAGTCTCCCTTGAACAATGCACTTGTTCTATCATCATATATAGCAGTCGGATCATCCATTCTCTCTCATTGACCACCATTTCCATCGTGTGTCACGTTCCCCTGATAGTTCCATGACCATAATTATGGTATTCATCTAAGTTAATATTGTTGAGTCAAGTTATTTGTCATGCATAATTTTTCAAGGGAAGTTTACCTGTGTCGGCCACCTATAGTTCCTTTGAGCATGTTTATCCCAACTATCTCTGTGTCATTTTTTATCCATTATTATGATTTTCACACCATCTATATTTACATGTTTCGTGTTGATTGATGGGGGATATATCAAGGCCCTCCTTCAATGGATTTCACCCTATTGACTACATCTCATCATCTAGGACTGAAATCTAGAAACCCATTAGTAATCAGGGACTTTCTGACATCAGTGGAAAGTATCCTTGCATTTCGACAGTGGGTTTACATCATTGGCTCTTGTCGAATTAATCTACAAGTGTTCGAAGTCAACTCCTTTTATTCACACTTTGTAGATTGTACTAGGTATCTTTGGCTCCATCATCATCATCGATGGATTCCCTGACATCTATTAACAGTATACATTAATGACCGCTAATCATACATTTTCTACTATGATGGACTTCATCTCGTTTATTTGCATTTTTTATATTCATACCATTTGTATTAAGGATGAAGAACTTGGGATAAGATCACACTTTTGTTAGATGATATTCTTTCACAAGTTGCGATGGAGGATATCCATGAGAAATTCACAGATTTCTCAGTGATTGAGTCATCTCGCTGGTTTTTATGGTGTGACATAGATCCAAATTTGTACTTGGTCATGGATATTATTTCACTTGCGTCTTGCATGGATCCACAATGTATAATTTTCTGGTCGTGATCGAGTCATGATTGGTTCTTGATGGATCCATGGTGTATTATGATGTGGCCATCATCCCATCATGTGTGGCATGCATGGATCCGTAGTGTATTTATGGAAGATATGCTCTTTTATTTCTTACAGAGCATGGATATTCCCACCTTGGGGATTTTTGTCTACAGTATTGGCGATGCTCTTCTCCAAGATTCTTTTCCAAAAGCTCCCATAACTTGATTTATAAAGTATTTATTCCATCAGACACCTCTTCTGACCTCACACTTTAGGGGGCATAGTTTATAGTTTTGTTGGCCACCTAATCATTAGGTCATTATCACCTAAATATCACCTAATCAGTAGGTCATTATCCCCTAGAAATCCCTCATTTTAACACTTAAAACCTACCAATTTTTCCCTGGGTTTTTCAGCTAAGTGTCTTCCTGGTCACCCCCTTCCTTCATTAAAGGAGTGACCAAAAAAGGATGGTTGCACCCCATGGCTTGATAAGGAGCGATCGGTTTCTCTTTCTATGTGTCTAGGGATCGACCAGGCCTATAAACTCCCATTTTTGGATTTGTTTTTAATGGATGAGTCTTCCCACTGATTTCTCGGGGTTTATCCTCAAGAAGGCTTCCATTATGAGCTCAATAATATTATCCTAATAACTATATGGCCTTATCCCTAAATCCCAATAAGAACAAATCCATTTCCCATGGAAAAGGGGGAGGAAAGAGCTAGCAAAGCTACTCTGGTGATTTGGTTGCAAGACTTGGGCAAGGATCTTGGAAGAAGGCCATCTTTTCAATCTACATCTTTGTGAGTTGTAATAATGCTTCTTTGATTAATATAAGACATACTGGATGTTTCCCTCTATCTAATTGTTCATATAATTTTATGTATTCATTAATAGAGAATTAGTATAATTATGTGTTATGATATACTATTAGATATGTTTTCAATCCATGCTTGATTTCTTTGACCTTTGGGAGGTTTTTATCTTCTTATGTGCAACGCCAAGCTACTATGAACAAAGAGGACCTTCACGGAAGGGATGATCCAGGAACGTATAGGGACAACCTTCGAAAATACGATAGATATCCAATTCATCCTAATCCTTGGTTGTTTTCATGTATGAGACAGATCTAGGAACATCCTTAATTTTTGTCTCTATTCCTGTCTTAGGTGCTGGTAGAACCTAAGCGAGCTCAGCTCATTCAGGGTACAAAATCCCTACAGCACCAAGTATTGCTCAATATCCCAACATGAGTTACTGAGAAATTTAGTGTTGTGAGTACCATTCTATGTCTCGGGTTCCTTTATCTCAATCCTCATCGGCATGAAAGAATATCTCTATCTGTTAGCCAAAGCTCATTTAAAAAATGTGATGGTGTAATCTTGGTCCATCAACTTCTATGTGAATGAGGAAAGTGCATCCTCAGTTGCCTTGAGTCTATCTCAAACATCGCCGATCAATATGTCAGTAATCAAATTCATGCTTTCCTGATACTCCCAAACAACATCATTAAACCCATGCTTCATCCTGCCAATCTCAGTCTCCATGTGTTCAACCTTCTCACCATGTTGGCACATTGCATCTGTCATTTGCTCAACAATATTCTCCAAGATAAAGAGTCAATCCCTCATTCTTCATTTCTTTGGATCCCTCGCAGTGTCACTACAATATGCATGCAACATAGCCATAGATGGCCCTCCAAGTATCTTCACTCTAATTGCAAAGGGTTCGTCCAAGGAAACTAAGAATCCGTCTCAAGACTTCTTCAAAATTATACAATCAACTCTGTGATGAATTTTCTAATGAACTCTGTGCTTATTTTTGCGATCGAGTCCGTGATAGGTTCTGCAATAGGCATGTGTTCGTCTGCCTTTCCCAAGTTCTCGGTTCACCCTAAGAACTTTTCACTTGTCCTACTCAAGGGATGCACACAATTTTTTACACAAGTCACGACTTCATTCGCATATTGTCCCTTCACTTCCATCACAAAACAAACCACCAAGTCTGTGCTAAGGTTGTCTTCGTGATTGGTCAGTCCACCTGAATAAACCCTCACCAAACCTGCGCCCAAACTATCTTCTCAAGAAGTGCACCACACCACAACTATTTTGACTACAATAGTGGTGAAGAGCCAAATATGCTTTGTTACCACCTATCACAACCCCACAAGATGCTTTTTCTAATCTTCTGATCATTGAACTTCTGAGGGAGTGCGACAATGTGATGGTTCTTACTTGGTTGCTTGGAAACACCAATAATACTTCATCTGGACTATACCTCTTCACCTAGAGCATACCAATACTTTGTTCTAGGCTATGGGGGAGTCACACTCTAACTCTATGCAACTCACTTGTATACTTAGACAATCTTGTTAACATATTTAACAATTAGTCATTTAAGCATACATCTAAGAACATATGAAACCAAGAGAACAATTTCGAAATAAACAAGAGACATACACATAAATAGTGTGGGCAACACAAATCATGCCTAACACTCGGTTAAGTATTTTTATTGTGAAACAATTACAATATGAACAGTACCATCTTGGTTTACAATTTGGGCAAAGTAACACGATTTTCCTCACCTCACCAAGACACTCATACACATATTCCTCACACCAAGACTCCTTGACATAACCAGCTTCACAACCTCTTGTGGTGCATCCCAAATGTGCACTCAACTATATACTTGTTGTCCCTTCTATGTCGTAGACTTCACCAAGTCAACATAGATTTTCGTTCTTCCTCACACATGCTTCACTCAAACCTGTGTTTCAAAATTCCACAAAAATCTCCTAATGTGTCCCACCCTTGGCTACTTGTCTTCCATCTTGAAAACTTTTCCTCAGTTTTAACTTGCCTCAAAAAATTTCCTCAGACTTTCCCTCTCCAAATCTCTTGCCAAAATCTGCCTTCCTTGGTTTTGTTCCCTTGTGCTCTTATAGGGACTCCAAAGGTCACCAATGTGAAACATTGTGTCCTTTGGGTGTGTCGCACCCCTACGAAAAAGTTACAAACGCCATGGGAATTTTAACAATGATGGATGATGGGAATATACTATGTCCGGAGTATGCAACGTGCAATGAAGAGAATGAGTTGGAGTATAGTTTGTAATTATAGTTTGTCCTTTAACCTGCAAAACTCAGTGAGCGATAAACCTAGATACACCTTACCACATTCAATGCATAGATTCTATGATTAGACTATGAGTTAAACCATATTTAACTTAATTATTTGGATAAATATGGTCTAAATCTTATGGTGGATTGACGGTCCTAATCTTTTGTATTTCCTCACCATTATCTGTATCTGTGTTAGTATTGCAATTGATTTGCATGGAAATCCTCCTCTATAATTAGCGACATCATTTGCATGTCGTGGCAACCTCTTTTATTAGAAATAGTATAGTTTATTATTGTATTATTTTGTTTTCTCACCGTTATCTATCTATGTTTATATGACCGTTTATATGCATGACAATTCTCCTCTATACTTAGCAACATTTTTACGAGAGATAACTTATTATGAAATCATTAATTTTAATATAATTTCCCTTATAAAATAGAAAAAAACACCACAACTACATGTAAATTTTTTAATAAAATAAAAAAGCACCACAACTACATGTTTCTTAGTGTTGTGTGCATCCCACGTCTCTCTTTATATTAATGTGGTGTAACCTTTATGTGCATTTCATGCTTTTTTTAAAATAATGTGATGTGATTCAAGAAAAATTTAACACCACTTTAACAAGTTAACAAGTGTTGTATAGCATCGTAATTTTCATAAACCGAATTTGAAAATAAAAATTATTAATACCTTAATATATAATAAATAAAAAATATTAATAATTTAATATATAAAAAATAAAAAATATTAATAATTTAATATATAATAAAGTATAATTATTTAATTATATAATTGTAATCGTATTATGATATTAAAATTATTTAACTAAGTTCACTTGATGAAAATGAGATTGTTAATGTCTTTGACAACAATCCAACTTCTTTCAAAAAAAAAAAAAAAAAATGCAGAACACACACTTTGCAAAGTCAAGCCACAATTACTTGGTTGATTGGAAAGTTGAATTTGCTATGACCGTACTTGGATTGTTCGAGAAACCTTGAGAATCCTCATTGAAATACGAATAATGAATGAATAGTTATTCATTTCAATATTTATCATCTTTTATAACATTTGATTTGGGTAATTGCAAAGTTGAATGGTTTTGGTTTTATATATTTAATATATATGTATATTTGAATAAAAAATAAAACATTAAAAATAGAAAATTTAAAATATGAGTAATCTTTTATAACATTTGATTTGGGTTATTGCAAAGTTGAATGGTTTTATATATTTAATATATATGTATATGTGAATAAAAAATAAAACATTAAAAATAGAAAATTTAAAATATGAGTATAAAGTATTAAAGGTATAATAGCGTTCAACAAAAACTCAAATTAAATAATTGGAGTTTAGCTAATTAATTTATTTACATTATAACTTTTTTAATCTATTATATATAATAAAGTATTTTACACATCTTTAAAACCTAATTTACATATAAATGATGGGAGTTTAGCTAATTAATTTATTTACATTATAACTTTTTTAATCTATTATATATAATAAAGTATTTTACCCATCTTTAAAACCTAATTTACATATAAATTACTTTACACATTTATGAAATTTAATTTACAATTAAAACAATGGTAAAGTTTAATTAAATATAAGTATTCATATTTTTAATTTCTTTTGTCAACTAATTCATATAAAGAGAAAAATTTGATTCCAATAAAAATAAATCATAAATAAATTTAATTTAGTAATTAATTAATTTATTTTAAATTTTTTTATATTGAGAATTATTGGCTCGATTTACAATTTGGGCAGAGTCACACAACTCACCTCACCTCATCAAGACACTCATACACAAGTTCGGCACACCATGATTTTCTGTCGTAACCAGCTTCACAACCTCTTGCTTTGTGTCCCAAACGTGCACCCAACCATAGACTTGTTGTCCCTTCTCTATTACAAACTTCACCAACTTAACATAGACTTTGGTTCTTCCCCACACATGCCTCACTTAGACCTGCATTTCAGACTTCCACCAAAATCTCCTAGTGCATCCCACCCTTGGCTACTTGTCTTCCATCTAGGTAACTTTGCTTCAGTTCTTCCTTCCCTCAAAACTTTGTGAAATATTGACACCAATGTGAAACGTTGTGTCCTTTGGGTGTGTCTCACCCCTTCGCAAACCATCACACTCAAACGACTTGTTACGGTCGTTCATGGACCCAATGTGACCAAACGAGCTCGTGTTCCCATCAATCGTCGTGTCTCTTATACCAACACACCCCTTTCTTGAGTGTGTTCCCCTTCCCTTGTGTGTTTCCTTGTGTCAATGGGTTCATCCATCCTCTCCGACAGACCCGTATTGCCAAGGGCATGTAGGTCTGTTCCTTGGATGTGCAACCAAGTAACCCCATCCTTGCCCAAACACAACCCAAGTATTTGACAATATTCCTAAGGAAATTAAGGTGTGTGTCAACTTAGTTCCACACACCACCATCGTGCACCCAAGTTGTTCCTCCCCACACCCACACGTCTTTGTTCCCCCAACTAATCGTATGCCCCTTGTGTTCCCTTGCCCAACTTGTCCCCAAGTCTTCCCAAGGAGTGTCCGTGCTTCGTGGGTGTCATGGGAGACATTACATCCTCCGCCACTCTAATTTGTTTCCTTCCTTGGAAACATCTGTCGATCTCCATGGTGCCTCTACCCCATCTCCAAATCTTGTCACCACTTAATGAATTTTATCTCCTCAATTGTTGTCTTCAAAGAAAACTCCCCTTAGGAAGTTATATGAGTCTATAAAGTGTTGTGCCTCACTAACTTACTATTGCTTCCATACTTATGTCTGTATTTCCATGCTTCCAACTATTGGATCCCCTTGTGACTTCTGTTAATTGGGTAGCTAGTCCAATCATTGCACTTGTGTCTCAAGAACTCACATCTTCATGTTCAAACACCCTTTTCTATCAAAAAACTTCTCACATGTGCAACTCCTCATTTCATCCAATTTATCAAGTCACCCAAATGCATTCCCAAAATAATTCACCAAGAAACCTCCTCAAGGTGCCCCATAGGCCTCACTACCTCCCCTCGAGACAACAAGACAATCTGTTGCAGTTTAGTTTGAAGGTGAATGTGTATGGTTGGTTGGGCCATCTCCCTCATCTCCAATATGTCCCAATGTGATCAACGGAGAGTCACCATACTTTGACCATACTTCTACATTATATGCATGAGTAGTGGTACACTTAAACTGATCATGCCTTCACACTCCTCCATGAGTCATTCTAACTCAAGGTATTACGGCCATTCACCCTTTCCAAGTTCAGTAGAGGAGGAATCAACCTCTTCCTTGGTTGTCTCCCACCAATATTGTTGTGTCTCCTTCAAATCCTCTTGTTCCATGGATGGTCTTTTCTCATGTCCAATAAACTTCTCCAACATCCTCATCTTTGTGACTTCCTTTGATCTTCAAGTTGATTCATCAACTTTCAAACATAAATCAACCAAGACATCCATTGTCTTAGCCATATCTCCAACTATGTCTTCAACATTGGCAAGTATTTGTTCTACTAACACAATATTCATTTTTTTTCTCTGCATTAGACTATCCAACCATCACCCCACATTATCCAATTTCTCCCCCACAAGGATTTATGCTCTAGATATCTGCAACAACCATCTGCAAGGAGGACATCTACATGCCCCCTTCGTTCCTCCTTATGGTAGGAATCAAACATGGAGTCTGTCCTGAGAAAATGGACAAATTGTTCATGTGAACAATAGGTGTTTCCTTTTCCTTCCTCATTAACTCTTTTCCGAACACAACTTCTAAATTGTCCATCGGGACAACAATGAAACTCGTCCTTCTTCACTAATCACCAGGCTTCAATGAGATGTCCTTGGCTACACCAACGACTCTATCTACACCTGCATTGACTGTCTTGAAGGTTGTCTTTTTCGGTTCAGGACGCATCTGAAGCCTCCAAACCATATCCTCCCTCAAGAAGTGATGAGTCATCCCACTATCAACCATGCTTGTCACTATCTTCCCATTGAGTTTGGCCTGCACATAGAAAATTTTTGCCTTATCTTGGTCTTGGCTCTCCATGGATTCCCCCTCCATGAAAACGTTCAATACCTTCAAGACTCAAATAGATGTGTTTTCTTCCTTCTCCAAATCATTCAACTTCTATTTCAAGGGAAAATTCTTCACATAGTATTCCTTGGCACAAATCCAAAATGAAATCGGCTTCTTCTCTTTCAATGTGTCAATTTTCTTGGCATTATCCTCACTACCCTTGGACATATTCATTTTTCCATTTTCCTCCTTCTTCCCCTTCCCTTGTTTTTTCTTCTCACCTTAGGCATCCTCACTATTCCTAGGACTTCTCTTGGGAAATCCCCTAAAGTCCAACAATTTGTCTTTTGCAGTGATGGTTGTTGTAAGAATCTGCACATTCTGGCATCACAACTAACTCTGCGCTCATGCCTAAAGACCATTCATGAAGTGGAAAATTTTGTCTTCTTATGAAGTATCTTTGATCTCCAACATGAGCCCTATGAAATCCTTGATGTAGGCGTGGATCTTACCAATGTGCTTGAGATCCAACAACTAATTTCTTATGATCCATGTTTGGTTTCATGGACCAAACTATGCCACCAATGCTTCCTTCATCTCTGCCCAATTTTTTTATCTTCTCAATAGTTCTCCCAGTTGTTAAGTGCTCCACCCAGTTCCTCCACGAGAGCTTAACAGTCCTTGTCAAGAACATCACTGTAGAATTCAACCTGGCTTCATTTGAACTTATGTTCAACTGCTCCAAGTACTGCTCAATGTCTCAATAAAAGTTACCAATAAAATTAGCATTATAACTACCATTGTATGGCTTGGGTTCCTTTATTATGATCCTCATCGACATGACAACAAATCTCTATCCATTATCCAAAGATCATTCCAAAAATGTGATGGTGTCATCTTGGTCCTTCAACTTATGTGTGACTGAGGCAATAGGGTCCTTCGCTTCCCTAAGTCTATACTGAACATCGTCGGTTAAGGTGCCAATAATAAAATTCATATCTTCATGGAACTCCTAAACGGCTTCATTAATCCCATGCTTTATCCAACCTATCTTAGTCTCAATCTGTTCAAACTTGTCACCATGTTTCCACATTGCGTCTATCATTTGCTCAATAGTCTTATCCAATATAACGATTCAATCCTTCATTATTCATGTCTTGGGATCCCTCTCAATGTCACTGCCATATGCATGTGACATAACCATGGATTTCCCTCCAATTTTATTCACTCTACTTGCAAAGGGTTCATCCAAGGAACCCAAGAATTTGTCTCAAGACTTATTCAAAATTCAGCGATCAACTCTGTGATGAGTTCTATGATGAAATCTACGATTAATTATGTGATCAGGTCTGCGACAAGTTCTGCAACAATCCTGCATTCATCCACCCTTCCCAAGTGCTTGGTTCACCCCAAGAATTTTGTGCTTGGCCTACTCAAGGGTTCCACACAATTTTTTCCACAAGTCACAACTTCATCTGTAATTCGTCCCTTCACTTTTATCACAAACAAAAACACCAAGTCTACAGTCAGGTTGTATTCATGATGGGTCATTCCACCTTATGGAACCCTCAATAAACATGCGCCCAAACTGTTTTCTCAAGAAGTGCACCCCATCGCAATTGTTCTGACTATAGTAGTGGCGAAGAGCCAAATTTTCTCTGATACCACCTGTCATGACCCCACATGATGCATGTTTAGATATCACAATCTTTCACCTCCTGAAGGCATGCAACACCATGACAGTTATTACTTTGTTGCTTGGAAACACCAATAATACTTCATCCAAAATACACCTCTTCACCTAGAGAATATGCATACTTTGTTCTACGCTACAAGGGAGTCACACTCTAACTCTGTGCAACTCACTTGTATACTTAGACAATATTGTTAAAATCTTTAATACTTAGTCATTTAAGCATACATCCAAGAACATAAGAAACCAAGAGAATAATTGTGAAACAAACAAGATACATACACAAAAATAGTGAAGGCGACACAAACAATGCTTAACACTTGGCTAAGTCTTGTTATTGTGAACCAGTTGCAATATGAGCACTATTGGCTCGGATTACAACTTGGGAAGAGTCACATGACTCACCTCACCTCACCAAGACATTCATTAGACCAAGACTCTTTGACGTAACAAGCTTTGCAAACTCCTACAGTCCATCCCAAATGTGAACCCAACCACAGACTTGTTGTCCCTTCTCTATCATAGACTTCACCAAGTTAACATAGTCTTTGGTTATGCATCACACATGCCTCACTTAGACATGTGTTTTAGACTTCCACCAAAATATCCTAGTGCATCCCACCCTTGGCTACTTGTCTTCTATCCTGGAAACGTTTCCTCAATTTTTCCTTGCCTCATAACTTTACCTCAGACTTAACCTCTCCAAATCTCTTGCCAAAATCTTCCTTCCTTGGTTGTGCTCCCTTGTGCTCTTATAGGGAGTCCAAAGGTCACCAATGTGAAAAATCATGTCCTTTGGGTGTGTCACACCCATTTTCAAACCATAACACTCAAAAGACTCGCTGCACCCCTTTGTGGACACGATGCACCAAAAAAATCCCATGCGCCCATCAATCGTTGTGTCTCCTAGACTAACAGACCCCTCTCTTGGGCATATTCCCCTTTCCTTTTTCATTCCCCTGTACCCATCATCAAGAATCTCCATGGGTGTGCCAATGGGGTCATCAAACTACTCTGGCATGCCTATGTTTCCAAGGGCATGTAGGTTCACTCCTTGGGTGTGCACCCAAGTTGCCCCATACTTTCCCAAATGAAACCCAAGTCTCTGTCAATCTTCCAAAGGAAAGTAAGGTGTATTCTCCCTTCATGTCTCACATCACCATCATGCACCCAAGGTGTTCCTTCCCACACCCACACATCTTTGTTGGCCCAACTGATCATATGCCCCTTGTGTTATCTTGTCCGACTCGTCCCCAAGTCTTCCCAAGGAGTGTGTGCACTCAGTGGGTGTCAAGGGAAACCCTATAACCATGACTATATATTCATTATGTTCATAGTTTTTTTGTATTTTGATTTGATTTAAATTATATAAGGTATTTTACTTCCTGCACTAATCCCATTAATCCCATCTCATGGTTTTTCTGTATCTTGGAATACAATTTTGTTTTAATTATAATTAACTTGGTGTCTTTTTCATGTACATGATCACATAGTATAAGACAAAGTCATGAGTTCTATGTCACATAGGGATCTAAGCGGTATGAATTGTCCTTGAAGCCATGTTATTGGTCTGCATTGTAACAACCTCTTTATATATATATATATATATATATATATATATATATTATGGTTTTCATAAAATGACAATATGACGGTTTTTGGAGACTTATGCATTCATCTTTCTCTATGTTCTTTTTATTAAACCAATGTAGATCCATATTCACTTTGGATCTATCATGTACCAAAAGGCATCAAATCCCTTGAGGTGCAATCCTTTTTTTATAGCGAAAAATTTGAGGAAAAAGTTTGCACCTCAAGGGATTTAATCCCTCTTAGTGCATGATAGATCTAGAGTTATGATTGATCTAAACATATATATCAAATCCATATTGAGCATGGAATAAATTGTAACACATCTCCCTCATACTGAGCAATGCACCATTCAAATGTTTTAATCATAAGATTTTTTTTACTTTTAATCGTTATGTGTGTGTATGTGTATCTTCCTCATATGAGAAGTAGAAAGAACATGTGTGTGGAATAAGAATTTCTTTTTTGTTATTAATATTTTTTCTTTCATCTTTAGAAAGTGTTTTTTGGTGCAATAAGAAATTTTTTACTTTTAATTTTTTTATGCATATATATGTATATCTATATATATAAAGATGATATTAAAGTATTTTACTTAACATGGACATAGAAATACTCTATTTGTGTCTCACTTTGATTTTTTTTTCTTATTAATGATTTTTTAAATGCCACACATAAATTCCATATTAAGGTATTGAAGGAATTGCACATCTCTCACCTATTGAGAAGTAGAAATCACTTATCAATGGAATAATATTTTTTTTTCACTCAAAGGAACTTTATATAGCCCAGTATGAGGATATGTGTATGTAATATCCCCAAAAATAATTAATTATTAAAGTCTATGTGTACTTAGGAATAAATTTATGTTTTTGGCAAATTTGTATTTGGAAATTATTTGTCATTTATGGAAAATCCGAATTTGGATCTAATTATTGTAATTAATTATTTATGATTGTTGGGAAAGGATTTGATTTTCCCAACTAACTCTTTGATTGTGACACATGTAAAAGACAAATATTTTTATATATTAAATGCTGGAAGACAAATGGAACAGGCAGGTTGAAAACAGCTGACCATGACTCCATGAGTGGGGAACAAATTTGAGTTGCCTCAGGGTTGATTTTTACAAGTGGCAAATGAGGAATTTGACCACTAGCTGCCCCTGAAAATCAGGGATTTGTAAAGATGTGAAAAGTCCCAAGGAGGGAAGGAAAGACCTAGGCACAAGATGCACATAAATACAACATATGGAGGAGGTAGGACGTTTCTTAGTATGTTGGAAAAAAAAATACTCCTTGTTGTTATGAACACTGTTTAGTGTGAGGCAAGGGAATTTTTGATCTGTAAAAGAGGACTGTAGCAACAGAGGATCACTTCAAATCGCCCTTATGGACTCATGGTCAGGCTAGGGGGTGAACGGAGCAAGTAACTTGATTGTTCTATTCTACAGTTGGGTGGAATGTGGTTGTTCCACTTGTGTCGCAACATTAGTTTTCATATAAGAACCTTTACTCGTATTCTAGTTAATATTCTGTTGAGCACAAATTGTTAGAGGTGTGACAGGTTTATGTGATGTTAGTGCTTATATAAATGATTGATTGAATGTATAATATTCTGTTGATTACCATTGTTATAAGAATGATGAAATCATGTGATGTTACTATATACATAAAATCTTGACTGAATATATACATATAGATACTCATGCAAAAGGAAAGGATTGAGCTATTGTATACTTATAGTGTGATTAAATGTGATTATACATCCTGTGCATAACTGCGTAGATATACTTATGTATTTCACGCAAAGAAAAGATTAGAAATGGGTAGTTGTTTTCTATGGGTTATATATATATATGATGTTTTCGTATAAAGAAAAATCGTATCGATCGTTGAATTGCATGATTGTATAAGGAATTACCATTGTTCAAATCATACAAGAGTTATAAAAGAACAGATAGGGTATTTAACATTCCATATTTATATTACAGCAGGTCTATAAATAGTGATTTTCAATGGTCTACAAATACATTCTATAGTAGTTGTTACAATACTTGAAACTGGTTCAAATGGTTTCAGTAAATTGTATGTTCAATTAAGAATAAAGCACAAATGATCTGTATAACCAGGAAACCTTGGCTCAAAATTTATTACAATGGAGTACCCTAGGGTAAGGACCCCTGTACCACTAGTAAATAGACCCTGAGAAGTTTTGTATAAAACACCAAGATCGAAACTCAAATACCTTTTTCGAGCAAGGCGGCCCTCCTTGATCCGTTTTTTCTTCAAATTGATTGAACCTACAGAGATAAAATGGATAAGGTTTAGCAAAGTATACTATCATTTAAAGAAATGATTGAAATAAAGTTGCTTAATTAATTGAGATGAAAGAGTACTTATCCCAAACTCGGTAAAGGACCCAATCGCCACTGGAATTGGTGCGACGATCCACCCATGAACAAAGGGGGAAGGTGGATCCTTAATATAGTTGATGGGTACCCTCACAAAACGAGCGAGGGCCCCACCATTAATTGATGAAATCTGAATTTAATGTCTTTTATAAAACACAGAAGGAAAGCTACAATTATAATAATAAGGATTTAAAAGATGCAAGAGGATAAATATAACATAAAGGAAGAAATTATACAAATTATGAGTTATATAGTAAATTATATGAATTACATGTTGCACGATGCTTAATAGTTAAATAAAACACAGTTGCGTAACCCCACAGAGGGTAAGGTGATGCCTCTGCCTACCCAGTTTTTAAAACGATAATTTCCACAAACAAAGGATATTACGATGCTTGGTATATATATACATAGAGCATAGGTTTAGGAATTTTACACTACTATGTAAGAACATGGAACGCGAAGGTTTAAGATGAAACCTTATAGGCGTAGTTAAAAATTTTGCTTATGGCCAGTAACCTTTTGCCTACATAGAGAATAAAATTTCGAGCATACACATAGTAAAAATAAGAGTAACACAAGTACAAATTTAAGGAATTAAGATAGATTGTGAGAGATTTTTTACAATCGGGTTATGCCACTAATTCATATAGGGTTTTCACATTGTTTGGTATTGGGTCTTGGTGGCATAAGTACAGAGAACATATGTGTTAAGGTATGTGACCTGACACGTTTGTTTTGGAAGGACAATCGTTGTAACCACCCTCGATAACGAGATCTCTTGTGCACTGAGGAACTAGTTCAATACGCTATGGTTTGTATTACATCTGGTTGGATATCATGTTAAACAATGCTAACGAATTTTGATATCTGTGTATAACAAGTATGATCGGTATATAGCAGAGGTAATATTTGTATTATTTGTAAATTCGAACAGATATATATATATATATGTTGGATTTTTGATAAGGATTTCGTGTAGTAACTATCATGTAATACCAATACGATTTAAGAATAGTGCTAATTAACCCTTATGACCTACTATACATATATACATGTGGGTATGCTATATATATATATATATATATATATATATTTTGAGTAAAGATTATATAGTACGTGAAATCCAACAAACCTTATACATCTGCATAATGGTACATACTAAGGGCTCCATATATGGGTTATATATAGGAGTAATTGATAAGTTTTACTTAATGGGTACAAAGTGGAAATGTGTTGAGCTTAGATATAAGTTGGGTTCTTTGGTAGAAACTTATATAGAGGTGTAAAGATAAGAATTGTATCAATGTTTTGGTAGATATATATTATAGTCTCTAAATAGATGCAGTGAGCAATGCTAACCTTAGTGTTATTGAGAGACAATAATAAAGTTATGTGGAACAAACAATGAAGAGTCAAGGAGTTTAATAACCTAACAAAAAAAAAAAAATTGATAAATTTGGGGTACATTACAGTGTAATTCCTTCCATGCTCAACATGGAGTTGACATGTAACATTTAAAAAAAATATTAATAACAAACTAATTTTTCAATGTCGGTGATAAATAAATATTTCAATAACATAATTCTATATCAACTTCGTATATTTTTAGTATCTTCTAAACAATTCCAATGCTAGCAACTATCCTTGTTATCTTAACTCCTTCATAAGATGCAATCAATGCTCTTTTATGTTCTACCTCTATTGATGATCATGTAACAATTCCATGTTTAATAATGCTCCAATTTATCACCATTAGTCCAATGTGATTAAATGCATAATTTGACATCGATATCTTATCATTTTTGCTTCCAAACTAATTGGAATACATGTACATCCAACCAAATTTATTTCACTACTCTTGTTTTCTTGTATCCCCTAAAGGCGTTGTCTAACTATTCTATGAAATGGTTTTTTTTGTTGGAATCCAACGACATAAATCTGCATGAAATCACTATTTTTTGTTATTTAAATTCCATTTATGAATGCTAAAATGGATTCAGTATGATAAAAAAACCCATGGGGTACTCAGATTATATAGAAATAATCACTCAAATATACAGATCTAACAATTTCTTGTTGGATTTCGGGAAAATGTTCCAAAAAAATTTCCTGAAAAGAATCCTTTCGTAGAACATTTAAACTACAACACCCCTAAACAGTCATGCCCTTAATATACTATAAAACTTTTTTCTTAAACTTTTAATGACTTATTTTAACTTTGTCATATAACTTGTCTTTATCTTTGTCATATATCTTGATATTTGACCAAAAACAAAGATGATGTATGGTTAGTTTATGCTCACATATATTAGAGTTCCCATTAATTATCTATACATCGTTATGTTAACAAGAATCTTTGGTTCATCCTTTGTCACTTTCATGCTTGGGTTCAGTACAGTGCATATGGATATACAACCCATGATTGTAAATTAATTTCTTTAGGTTTATACCATACCTCCATCCCAAGATAGCAATCTAACACCCCCAAGATCTGTTATTTCAAATGTTTATAACAGTTTTTCCTCATTACTACAATGTCGAGGTCACTACTACTTGTCATAGTTAATTCATCAATTTATAAAATGATTAATAACATCTCACCACTCACCACTTTGTATGTATGGCTTAAAGTAAAGATTGAAATCTAAATTTGACTTGTTGAACCCAACTTTCTCAATGTACAAATACCATACACTCAGTGCCATATTAAATCATATAATTTTTTTTCATAGTTTACCTATTATATTATTTTTTCGAACTTATGTAAATCTTTGTAATCATTCTATATAAATGTATCCATCTATTTAATAAAATGTTCTTTAAATATTTATAAATGCCATATACTACTTAGTGTATATATTAAATCATATGACGTTTTTTCATATACTTGTCTATATTAGATCATATGATGTTTTTTTTTTTTTTTATAGTTTACATATTATATTATTTTTTCTAACTTGTTTAATTCTTATAGTCACTCTATATAAATTTCTACTCATTTAATAAAATGTTATTTAAATCCATACAATGCATTGTCCATCCAAATGGTGGTGCATATAAATTTCCACCCATTTAATAAAATGTTCTTTCAATCCATATAGTGCATTGTCCATCCAAATGTTCTATAGTGAATAAAATCTCTGGACTCGATTGCAAAATTATGTGAATTAGATAAAACCCCATATTGACTTTTGATTAAAAAAAAATCATACCATGCTTGATATGGTTTGTTTATTGTATGTAGATATTACTGAGAAAATTTTTTTTGAGTTGTATTATATAGCCTGAGTGGGCCTAATGGTTAAGAACATGTGGATCTTCTTAAGAGGTTACAGGTTCAAATCCAGAGGGGGGTAGGGTATGTATACCTTCGTAGACTTTACCAGTCAAGGGGGTAGGGTATGTATACCTCAGACTTTACCACCAAATCACATGGAGGGGGGGTCCCTTGTCCCACAAACAAAGGTCTCATACACCAAATTGGTGTGTTACTATTGTGACCTTAAAAATAGATTATTATTATTATTATTATTATTTTAATAAAATATAATATTAAAATAATATAAATAATTTTTTCATATTGATTATTTTTGAATCGTTCGAACTAATTTTATTGTTAAAATATAAAATCAGAACTACAAGGTTTTTTTTGACATTTCAAATTTCAACGAAAAATACAAAAAAACTCATGTTGATTAGTAACACCCTCATGCTAATCGATAACTACTAGCTGTTGAAACAACTCCCCTTCAATCGCCTTATTCATCACTGTCAACGGATTTATCTCTCTATCATTTTCCAAGAACAATTTGAGTTGGTTCTTAGAGAAACCGCTCACCATTGCAACACCCTCTTCCTCCTCCAAAACCGGTGTGCTCTTTGAATCTCTCAAGTTCCAGAACATGAGCGTGAAGGACAACAAGATCTCTCAACAATATTTTCATTTTTAGAGAGTCTAAAAAGGGATTAAAGAAGACTCGAGGGGGGCTACTTTTCTCAAAGTAATTTAGAGGAGATAAAAAATAATAAATACAGTCTTGTTGGATGTTGCTTTCAAAATTTAAAGCGAGCTCAAAAAACAAAAAAGCATGCTCATTAGGGAGTCCTGTGGGTAAGGCCAAGAATGATGATTAGAAAGAAGAATGAGTCCTCAAGATGTAATCATGACGGGACTAAGAAGGACTTCCAAGCCTATAGTCAAACTCAAAACATGGACGCCAAAAATGCAGTAAGGCTTTACCTAGGGCATCCATGTAGGGGTAGTCTCTACCATCTAATTACGACACTTCTAAAGAAGAAGAGAAGGTTTTGTGTCGCACTTCGGTGGGAACGATCCTATGGAAAAGAGGAAAAGACAACGATATGCAGAAAGTTGGGAGTGAAAACCTAACTTATATGCAATAGTTTGGAAAAAATGACTTTTACCAAGAGATGATGTAAATGTAACCAATCTCAAAAAAAAACCAAACCGTAAGGACTAGTGTATCAATATTACCGAAAGATGACTCAAAAGAGAAACCAAGTAGCCACCAAGCTAGGAAAAGTGAAAAAGGGGGACAGATTAGGGAAAAAAGGGCCAAAATTCTATAAATAGAGGTGGACATCTCGTTTTTACCATTGTAATTTAGAAATTAACAAAAAAGTAAAAAGAACACTTCGTCAAAAGATAGAATTACATGAGCTACAATGGATGAAAAACCCTCCTACTTGGACCAAATAAGTACAAATTCTCCCCTCTTGCATTTTAATTCATTCATTTGTGCTTAGTTTTTAGTTAGGGATGGGTGCACCTTTGAAAAAAGGTTGTGTCTGTGTGTACGTGGGTTGTCCAAAGTCAGACTACGCATTTACTTGGGCAAAGTAATAAACAACCCGAATACATAAACAACTTTGTAAACTATAGCTCGCATACACCTCCTTTTAAATTGAAAAAATAAAATAGAAGAAACTAAAACCTCTCCATCTTTGTATGTGACAGGATGTATGTGCACTGGAGAGAGAGGGAACATGAGGAGTTGGATGTCTTGGTCGAGGAGGACCTTGTGGTGGTTTCTATGCTAAAACAGTGTGTCCTATGGAAATTCTTTCAATGTCCATTCATGAGGGAACAACCGAGGTTTATTAATACCTTGGTAGAGTACTGGCATCCTGACACATAGGCATTCATGTTAGAGGGTCAATCACTAACCCCAACTATGGAGGATATTTACTTCTTGACCGGCCTCTCTAGGATACGGGAACTGATTAACTTCGGGACTTTTCCTCCAAGGTCATAGAACATAGAAGACTACATCGGTATGTACTATGAAGCCGATACCGAGAAATTAGATTCTCAGCTGCCAATTCATAAGATTACCAGCCTCTCTCTGTGGGTTATTCTACTCATGGTCGAGCGGATTACCAGATCTGCAGCACTCCATTAGACCTCCCATGCATAGATGCATTATGCAGTTCAGTGTTTAGAGGCGACCATCTTTGACTAGAGTACCACCATGCTAGTATGAATGAAGATATGACTCACAAAGTGTTGTAGGCATACCAACAAGAACTTCAGGTTTTTTTTTTTGTTGTTGTTCCTTCTTCTTCGAGAGGGTGCCCAGTCTTAGTCCGAGAGAGACATTGCGGGGGAATATTTCCTCCTTCCTAGCATTGTGCATGTGGGTGGTCTTACTTCCCAAACAGGGTGGAGGAACAACCCAAGGGGTCTTCGATGACAAATTCTTCAACTGGTGGGAACGTCAGATCCCATTCATAAAGGATTATCCCTATGTGGGGATTAACTTCCTCAAAGATATTGACATGCCCATGCCCCCTGGCGAGGAGTGCGGCAAGATAGGTAACATATATTTTTTGAAGTTATTAATTTTTTAATTTTTATATATATCATTTTTATGTGTGGGTTAGAGTACTTACTTACAAATCTGTTATGTATAGATGTGGGACATGTTCGACTGACAAACTTTGCTAGGACTAGGCGTCGTCGTTGAACAAAGGTAGTACTAGGAGTAGCAGGAGGACCGAAAGCTGTGAGAGGACCCGCATTCAAAGAGGTAGATAGAGTCCTATGACGAGTGGAGAGGAACCTCATTTCTCTCACTCGTGCAGTTCCTATGGCCGAGATTGAGGATCTCCCCCCAGTGATGTAGCCACATGCAGTAGGGGATCCTCGAACCTGGGTCCAATTATTTCAGTGTCTTGTGAATGGCGTTGTTCACTATAGCAAGGCCAATAGGTCTAGACCTTATATAGCGTCAGACTATTTACGTGCCGAGGGAACTTTTTGTACTATGTATTTTGAGGGCTTAAGCCTGGAAATGTATATAGATTACTTTTGAGGCATACATGCCCACTTTTGTACTCATGACACCATTTTTAGATATATATATATATATATATCTTTCTTGTTTCATGGATAACATTTTTTACAAATGTATTTACATGTTTATATGTGCTTTTTTTTTTACATGTGAGAAACATGCCAATCTAAAACTTGATTAGATAGAGTATCAGTTAAATGATTAAATCTCCTAGGAACATGAATATACATAATATAATCAAAATATTTTTCTAAGAGGCGTACCCTAAGGAATCAACGGTGAATATTGGGATCATAAACATGGTACACCCCATTTAACTGGGACACTACTAGTTGAGAATCTAATTAAACCCAAAGGTGAGAAATGGCATGTGATAAAGCATCACGCAGTAATTCCATTATTTCATTGTACTCGGCAACATTATTGGTTGCGTCACCTAGAAAAATACCTCTGGAATATAGAAACTGGCCTCCAGGTGTGAAAATCACCCAAACTATGGAAGCAAGCCTCTGAGTGTGTCAGTTGGGGTCGTCCATGAACCCAAAGTAAACCTCTGATTCACTTAAAATCTCCCACAGTGAAAAAATAAGACATAAATAAATACATGTCCATAAAATGAAAAAGGAAAAAATGTATAAAAAACTATACAGATATACACGAAGCCACCCAGGTGACCGATATAAGAGTAGTACTTCTTAAGGTAGAGCCCATTTCTAGGCTCTACCAAGGCATTTCCCTAGATATCAACCAAATGATAAGCACCCTTCTCTAAGACCTATTTCACAATGAATGGTCTGAACCACATCGGTTTGAACTTGCCTGCCCCAAGGGGATCTTTGTCTTGGTCACAAACCAGGACAAGATCACCTTCGAAGAAAAACTGAGGGAAAATGGATCGGTCATATTGAAACTTGAATCATTGCTTATGATCCTCATTAGCCAAGGCTACATCACGATGCTACTCTTCTAGCTTCTCGATATATAGAAGGCGTTCCTCAATAAGTATAGTGTCGGGAAGTAGTTCCACTGCCAACTTTAAAGAAGGGATCTGAAATTCAATGGATAAGACTGCCTCCATCCCGTAGACTATTTCAAAAGGTGAAAAACCAACAGAATTCTTGAGAGAAGTTTGATAATCCCACAACACTGAATATAACATAAAATGCCAATTTGACTTGGCCGAATTGATCATCCGCTAAAGAATAGTCTTGAGAGACTTATTCACATCTTCAACTTGACCATTCTCTTGTGGGTAATAGGGTGAAATTTTTTCCTTTTTAAATCCAAGCTTCAATGTTAATTCGGTCATCATTTTATTCTGAAAGTGACTGCCATGGTCAGTGACAATCTCCTTCGAGATACCAAATCTAGCTATTATCTGATTGAAGACAAAAAGGACAGCAGTTTCTCCACCATTGTTAAATTTTGGCATAGCCTCGACCCAGTTAGTAAAGTAGTCGACTGCTACGATGATGTAATGATGTCCCCTAGTAGAATTCGAGTGAAATGTAGTGAAATCAATCCCCAACTTGGTGAAGGGGCCAACAACAATAATTGGGAACATAGGAGTAGGGTGTGCTCGCATCTTCTAACAGAAGATCTAGAACATGTGACACTTCTTGACCACCTCAACACAATCTTTGATTAACGAGGGCCAGAAGTATCCTACACAAAGAATCTTTCAGGTTGTTGCCAACCTAGAAAAATGACCTCCACATGCTCTAGTGTGATAGCCATTCAACATGAGCTCTGCTTCCTCGTGAGTGAGAGATCATCAAATAATGCAATTAACACCTCGATGATACAAAGTGTCATTGAGGATGAGATAGTTTCATGCTTGATGACATATTTGTCGACGTTCATTGCAAGAAGCAGAAATGGGTCACTTCAGAGTCTGAAGATACACAAGTATATCTCCATACCAAGGGTTTGAAGACGATATAAGAAAAATATCTACGTTGATAGGTGACTCTTCGAGTATAATATCACCAGATTCGACTGGTAGTTTCAAAATTAGTTCGACAAAGACCAATGACTTTTTAAATTTCGCAGAGACAAAATCCAAGTCAAATTCTTATAAGATAACTATCCATCTACTGATCTTTCTATCAATGACCCGTGTCGTTAACATATATTGGAATGGATTGAGGATGGAAATGACAATGGTCTTGTGAAGTAATATATAGTGACAGAACTGTTGGACAACATGGACAACTGCCAAAGAAAGCTTCTCAACATGAGAGTAATTGAGTTCCATTCCAACTAGGCCCTGGCTAAGATAATAGATAACATTCTCTTCAAGCATGTCATCCTCATAGACCAATATCATACCAATGGTTGACTTTGCAATAGCCAAATACAACAATAAATCTTTGTTATAATCAGGAGGCCTAAATAGAGGGCATACATCAGGGCATGTTCAATGCTTCGAAGGAGTGTTGAGCTGCTTCATCCCAACAGAATGGGACTCCCTTTTTCAAAAGATGCATGAACCCTTTAGTGATCTCAGCATAATTAGTGACAAAACACCAAAGAAAATTCGCTTTCCCCTGTAAGCTTTGAAGCTGAGGTATTTTGTGTGGGGGAGGAAATTGAACTATCGCTTCAACCTTAAGAGGATCGACCATGATCCATTTTGTGGACATGATGAAACCTAATAAATGACCCGATGTCACGCATAAAATCCACTTGTTTGGATTCAAGTGAATCTGATAGTAGCGACACCACTCAAATATCAATCATAAATGGGCAGGACGATCAAATATCTTGCAAGAATGTGATGATATATCACCTAAGTATGCCTTGACTATGTGTTTGAGGTCATGAAAAGTGAATGACATGGCCCACTGAAAAGTAGCTCCAACATTTTTTAGAAAAAAAAGCATATTTTGATATGCAAATGTACCCCAAGGACAAATAAAATATGTTTTATGTTGGTCCTCGAGTTTGATTTGAATTTGATTATATCCTGAAAAACCATTCGTGAAATAAAAAACTCCACAGCCCACACATTCATCGACTATCTGATCAATAAATAGGGTTGGAAAATTGTCTTTTGGACAAGATATGTTCAAATCGCAGAAATCCATACAAACTTTAATTGTTCCCTATTTTTTTTTTACAGGAACTGGGTTTGACACCCAGTCCGTTAGTTGTATGGGGTACATGAAACCAGCTTTGAGCAGTTTCTCTACTTCGGCCTTAATCGTCGCTGCTTTTCGAGGATTGAGCAGGTTAATCTTCTTTCGGGCCAGTTTGACATTGAGATAAGTTGTGATTTCATGTTTAATAATTTGAGGGTCGATTCTTGGCATCTTCTCATAAGACTAGGCAAAAACGTCGTAGAACTCCTTAAACAATTCAATGTAAATGTGAATCTCTTTGAGGGAGTAATCTGATCTAACAAAGACATTCTCCACGATGCCATGGGTTCTGGAGATATGGATAGGGATTGTTGTAGCAATAATTTCCATGTTTCCCTCTACATAAGCTCTATGCGTAGCCAGAGGGTTAATAGGACAAGGGTTATCTCCATTCGTGGTCAAAACAAACTCTCCTGCCTCTATTCTCCTAAGATCGAGAAGAAAATAATATCTATGATGGAGATCATCCAAAGGTCTGTCGGGAACAGTCATTGCCTCCAGAATTGCCTCGTCAGAGGGAAAGACTAAGCCTAAAGGGTCCTGAGTGGTGAGAGAGTCCTGAGCCCAAATAGGCTCGAGAATTGGATCTAGCTCCTGAGGGGGAGCCAGATCAGGGTTGGTCGAGGCCTATTGGACAACACGGTACACAACCTCAGCTGCAAATAAGGGCATGGCCATGCCAGGATGCCATATCCCTTCCATTGAAGCCGATGGGGAAGGTAAAGCCCACGGGTCATGAAAGTAAGTTGTGTTAAAAGATGACACTTCGAAAATTGCAACCCTCGGCTGGTCGGGAACAATCAAAATAAACCTTACATCATTGGGAGGCGGTGGATAATCAAAAGTTCCCATCAATGATGAAAAAAATCTAGAACCTAAGTTGATATTTCCAGGCTGTGGGTTATCAATCATCAGGATTGTGGAAGCCCCCAATGAAGGGTCAGAACAAGAGAAGGACAACTGATAAACAATTATGATTCATCCCTCGTGTGAAAAGCACAAGATATGAAAAACAGTGGCTACAACCGCATGCAATACATAATTCCAACTTTTTCCTAACAACAGATTGTAGTCGAGAGGTGCATCGACTAATTCAACCTTGACACACACAGTTTTACCCTCTAACTACAAGGGGAAAGAAGGAATTATACCGTGTGGTTGGAACGATCAACCATCAAAATCTGTTAGCAACGTAGGCGACAGAGACAACTCAGGATGGCCAATGGCCTTCCAACATGCCAACAACATCATGCTAGTCGAGGCACCCTCATCAACCACCATACAGAAAATTTTCCATGTCAATGATTTCGTGGTGTAAGCCACTAGTATTTTAAAGGCGACATGATGAGGAAGACGAGTTTTAAGGTTAGTTGGATAGAAAATGATTGTTCCTGAGATACTAGTTTTTGTTGCTCCCAAGGCAGACAACAGAGCTTTTCTCTATGAGGGGAAACTCTGGAGAACATCCATAGAATAAATTTCACAAGGGGTTTGTGCCAGATCCTCCATAACAGAGTAGTTATGAGTGGCCCTCACATTTTGGTTATGGAAAGCCTTATTAAACACACCTTTAGGGATGTGAGTCATTGGCTCACCCAATGTCTTCTCAATGTGAAGAGGAGTCAATGGGTTGGAGGTTTCCTTTCCCTTCTCGACAAATTATGGCATACCATAGTCATGAGCCCTGGTTGATAAATGAGAATCGACGTTCATCAAGTAAATGTTTGCGACCAAGTTATTAGGAGTAGGCGCAGGGGGTCCCTGACAGCCCCCAGTTACGCTCGTGGATTTAGAATCCTGAGCCATATTTTTCCCTTGTGGAAAGGGGTTTGTCAACATAGTAGGTCGTTGTTGTGCTAGTATCTTTTGGGCTTCTGCAAGTCTAGGCCTCGTAGTTGTTGTAGGAAAATCTTTCTGCGGACAGGTAGATTGCCTCAAAGAGCTAGACCCTAACTCTAAGACAAAAAGTGCTTAACGTGGACACTGACTTCCTTTCAAATCCACACAAACTAATACATGAGAGGAAAGGATGATAGAGGTACCTTTTTATCGATGTTTGTCCCTTCACGCTCCGAGTTGAGCTCCAATCTTTCGCTCCTCGCTGAGTCCTGTAGACAAACAAAGTACGACCACTTCCTACTCTATTGATGTTAGCTTGAAAACAGATCTATCTATCAATGATAAGTTCATGTAAGATCAGACACAAACTAGAAAGAAACAGGCCAAGCAAATTATATTAATGAGGACAAAACATTGCTTACAGCCATGGATGAATTGCAACAGTTTTGTCAAGTCCTCCTTGTCTATCCCTTGCTCAAAATATCCATGATCTGAATGATGATGGCTTCACTGATTTCTCCCTATGAGATCATAGGTCTCTTGCTTCCAAATTATCTCTGTTCCAGCACCACTTATGAGATCATAAGTTTGGTGTAATTCTCCTTTTTCCAGTCCTCTTTCACCATTAGAAAGCTTGCTTATATAGCCTTGGAGAGGCTTTAACCACTTGAGATATCCTTGGGGAAGGTGAGGATTTTCCTCCTTCAGTTGAGGATCTGCCCTAAGATCATGGTTGGACTAGGGATTCGAGCTCAACTGCCTTCCAAGAATGAAAAGATCCTTCCCCCATTCATCTCAACAACTTAACCACTACCCAGAATAGGTAGCGCTCCCTCAAAAGGACCATCAGAGAGTTGCAGCACTCCATAGTAGGCTTTAGGGGGGCACCAGCGCTCCCTCAAAATGGCCAGAGGAGCTTTATAACGCTCCTAGACAGTGTAAGGGGGAGCGTCGGCGCTCCCAGAAGAGGTNATAGGGGAGCGCTCTCCTCCAAAAGCTAGTTTTTGAGGTGCTTTCAAATGGAAAAAGGTTTGCAAGGCTGCTGACTCATTTCTCCTCTTCCAAATCAAATGTTTGAGGTGTTTCAAGTGTCCTCCTCATGTCATTATAGGCACAACATAGGCATCATGGCAGTATGCTTCCCTAACACTTGTGACACTCGTGAGCAAAATGTGACACTTGCGACACTTGTAATGACGACACTTGTGACACTATCGAAGTGAGTAATTTTGACATGTAACAGTAGTGTTATTATTACTTTGAATAGGAAATTGTATAGGATACCCGAGGCAGTCCCACCTAGCGTTATTTCCTTGATCTCTGCTAAGAAATGCAGGAAGGTCATCTCTCATATGGGGAAGTTTGTCTTCTACTTGATTCACTCTCAGAATAAGCGAAATATCACAACCACATCCAAGGTCTCTACTGTCGACCTCTCCACACAATAGAAGCAAGTAGATAAGGTCATGAAAGAATACTCAACCGACTCATCTCTTGCTCCAACTAAAGCTGACAAAGCCACCCAGTTCATTGAGCAGATCCAGCACATCCGCCAATAGGTTCATGATATTCTACAGAAGTCCAATGACAAGTACAAGCATCGCCATGATCAACATCGGGTGCCACATAAGTTTGAGGTGGGTGACAAATTTTGGTTGCACTTGCAGAAAGAATGCCCTACAAGACCCCATAGCAATATTCTCCCACTTCGATATGGCCCATACACCATCACCAAGGCTGTGGGGGATAATTCTTTTGATCTCAACATTCCTCCTTTCCTTGGCCTACACCCAGTGTTCAACATGGATCTCCTTCGCCCTTATTTCTAACCATTATTGGACACCTTAGAAGTAGCAAAACAGTTGAGACCAACAGAGATCAACCCCAACTGCATACAACAAGAATCTCGTGATTAGATTGTGGACACACAGATCAAGGGCACTCGACAGCAAAGGATCCATCTTTATCGATTCATCAAAGCAGGGAAGCTCCTGCACCAAGCCAAGTGGCTCACCCGGGGCCAAATTCAACATAAATTTTTTCATCTGATGGGGGACCTCAACACAATGGAGAACATTACTTCCTAAGGAGGTAGGATTGATCCAGGTGGATATCGATGACCACCCACCTTTTCCAATTGGCTAAAAATAATTTTCTGGCAATTTTGGTAATTTACTATTTTTAGCAGTTTTTCGGGTCTTGAAACTTCTGGAGTCGTTTTGAGGCCCTAAACGATGTTTTTTTGGGAAAACAGGGAGAAATATCAAAGTTCCTTTGATATTTCCCCCAAAATAAATCTCCTCGACGATACCTTTCAAATGGGCTATCATGCTCCTAAAACAGAGATCGTATGCAAAAGTTACGACCACGGGAAGTTGATGTACTAACTTACCCAAACTGGGCCCACATGATTTTTGGCACTTCATCTCCTAGGGTTAGGTTTTTGGATGTCTAGGGTTTTTGGCATTCCTTTTTATTGTAAAAAGGCCTTCAGAGCCTCATTGTAAGCATCTTCTTGCGAATGAATGCAGTTTTCACATCTCTTCTCAGAGATCAGCTGCCGCCATTCCAGCAAGCTTGTTTCCGCTGCATTTTACAGTTTCAGCTGATTTCCTTATTGAATGGAAAACCATATTTACTGTATCTCTGTTATTTTGTGTTAAGCACCTGTTAATAATCTATAGTCATTTCTTTCTTCTCATAAAATTTGGATCACCCAAGGCCTCTTTTAACATGACCAAAGGATAGTTATTTGGTTTGGGGATGGGCTATAACAAATAAATTGGTTGGGAAATCCTGAATAGCTCGTAAACTTCATTGAATTCCTTGCAACATTTTTTTTTCAACTTTTGGAGGTAAACCGGGGTTGTTTAGTATGTAGCTAGCATATGCACGTGGGTTGTCTAGCATGAAGCTAGCTTATGTATGCGGGCATTAATGCAGCAGGGCTCATACATGCTCCAAAAAATGGTTTTTTAAATAGAGTTCCTCAGCAGTGATTTGACAAATTATAAAAGTAGAAGGGACAAATGCCATGTATGCATAGGTAGAGAAATTTAGGGCTATAACAGTAACTAGCCTATAAAACTCTACTATGAGTTGCTATAGAATCATAAGATTTTCTTGTGAATTCTCAAGATGCTCTTTTTCATCAAAAATGTAAAAAGATGATGAACCTTCTTCCATTTGGATTGATTCCAAAACTTCATCTTGATTAATGATTGCTTCTTCTAGTGCAATAATTTCTTCTGGCACAAGACGTTTGGATTTGGAACTCTTGGTTCTCTTGGTCTATGATCTTCTATTATATCATTTATTCCTCTTTGATCAAGTAACGGAGCTCTCACATTTTGATTTCGTGGAATGATATTCTCACTCTTTTTGAGTTGAGTTATCTCGATCTGCATTTGTCTAATTGTTCTACTCATTTGAGAAATTTCTATCTTTTGTTTTGTTTCTTAGGCAGCTCCAAGATCATTTATCACATTAGGGGACATGCCTTGAGAATTCCTCACCCAATTTATCTATTTTCATAGCTTCTAGAAGTGGACGGTCCTTGGGGTGATATTGACAAACTAGTCACTTGTCTTTGCTCTTTTCCAAGAATAATCTCAAGATCAACATTAGTCTCTAAAATGTACTCTTCAATTTATGTTTCCTTTTGGATTACGTCTTTTATTTATTTATTTTGAAGATCTTATTATATAATTCACATTTGAGGGAATGGCATTCTTGTAACATCCAAATATGACCGCATCATTCAGGCGTTGCCCATCTGGGATTTGATTTAATGTCTCAAAAAATCTAAAGTTAAAATCCATGATCCTTTCACCCTTTTGGAGATGGATTTGAGTTAATTGAGTAAGAAAGGTATGGTATGAAATAGGTTATGCATATCTAGTCATAAAGAAATATTCTATATCATCAAATGAACTAATTGACTGAGTTGGGAAAAAAGATACCATTTGTAAGCTAGGCCTTCCAATCAATCAAATGAATATCAAAAATACTAAGGAACTATACATATGCCTTTTTGGATCCATAATCCCATCACCTGAAAAGATAGTTAAAATTACTTGAGGGAAGTTTGGTAATGGATGTTTCTCTCCATGTAAATTTAATGGGATTGACCTAGCTCTTCTTCTAGGGTTTCTTTATCTTTCATTTCTTTCTCTTTCTTCATTAGGAATTTAATTTCTTTCTTCTTCTCGATTACCCATGATTATTATACCACTAGCTTCAAATCTTGAACTTTGGGCTACTTGGTGAATCTCAAGATTCTTGCTTTTACTTTTTGTCAATGGATCTTTGTATGATTCCAACTTTTATAAGATTTATAGTTGTCTTCTATGTCTCAAAACTATTACTCTTTCTTATTCTTGAGAAATAACTTCCCAAGTTTTCTCGAGTTATTCATGACTCCTTGTTGTTGTGATTTTTAGGTCGTACAACTTATCCAAGATATGTATTTGATCTCTAAGTCCAATTTGTACTTAGGGTTGGTTGGCGTCTTGCAAATTCATTAAAATTTTTGGTCTACGAAACTAGCATTTTGTTTAGAGTCCCTAGTATGGTCGTAAAAGATGTTGATCTAAAAGACTATATTATGATCTTTAAGTCAAACTCAAGAGGATAAATTCCCCTGCATTTTTAAAGAGGTCGTAATCCTCTATTTTAAATCAAATAAAAGAACATAAAAAATGACTGAGATAGGAGAGGACTTTATTCTTGAAATAAATATTCACATGCAAATAATACCTAAGAAGGAATAAGTATCTCATAGAAAGTAAATATTTTCACTATGTTACAATATTTAAAAACCATTGAAAGAGTATACATTATCATAGGATGACATTTCCATCATAGCATTTGTCAAAGTAATACATAACATTCAACAAAGGAAAGCAAAGTATGGACCACATATAGCAGAGAACTTTAAATAATCTTTCCATTAAATGCAATAAATATTTTGATAGACACACATCTGAAACATCATGCTTAAAAAATAAAGTTTGAGAGATCAATAATGTTATGTCTCAAACTAGTTCTCTTGGAACCTCAAAAAATAATAGATGACTTTAATAAAAATAAGAAATAATATCTAGGGTCACAATGAAAGTGAATTGCATTTGTCCTTCAAAGAGGACTAGGATGGGACTCCAACGGACCATAAAATGAAAAGAGATCTAGAAGACAAAAGAAAATAGTCAAGGTTCAGCCTTGGGCTTCACAGGTATCTGGGAACAAAAGAGGTAAAATGACAATTGACTGAAGAAGAAAAATGGCTAAGGAAAGAACAAGGTGACTACTTGACTTACTACGATGGAAATTTTGAAACTTCATTTGCTTGTCAAGGCATCTTTTCTATATTGTTGCTATTGTTCTAGAGGTGGCATAACTACTTCTTCTTGATGTGTCCTGATTATATTAACTAAATCCTTTGTTAACCATTGTTCTATATACTCCCTCACAGGAACAACCGTTATTTCATGCTTGGTGTTTTTTTCGAATAAATAATTCTCCAATTCTCTCAAATTAATTCTCAATTTGTGTAACATGTCCTCGACATCATCATTCTTATTTATATATCGTACAAGCCACCTTTCTACTTCTTCTTTGTACAATTCAATCGAGTCACTAAATTCATTAGCCCATGCAACTTTTAATGCTTATAATTGCTCTAATAGTTTCTCTTTTGACAAAGTTAATGTATCCATTAGTAAGTGCAGGCCATTTCAATATTTGGTAAGATCAACAAGTTTCAGAAATATGTCACCCCCCTCAATTTTAACAACATCATACTCGAACAAAATTCTCTTAAACATTTGATTATTTTAAGCCAACAAGCATTGATATGTTTCATTTGAATTTTGAAAGGAAGGTTTTGTTCTCTTCTGTGTGTGTCACTCAATATTGAAACCTTCGTTGCAAACACTCCCACTGCTTCTTTATAAAATAATTCATCATTTTCTAAGTTTTTTTGGATATGTTCCTTAAAGTGCATAATCCTTGTTGAGAAGCTAGTTGAACTCTGTGCTAATTCCCAAATTTTGAGTATGAATTATATTCTCTTCTGGATACCATATCCAACATATTTTCTTACAACCAATATTAAACTAGATGTACCCTTCAATTTGGAAATGATTTTTGGGACATCTTCAAGAATAAGTACTGGATTAATTGTAGTGATTGGTTCATAAAATAATGGTTTTGGAATTAGAGCTTTCTCCAATTACTTTATTCTTTCTCTTAAAAGTATTATTTTTCAATAAAAAATAGATTCATTCAATGTTTCCTTGGTTGCATCATTAAATTGCACGATTTTTTAGGGTGGAACCCCGTGAAATTTGATTTCTAATTTCCATTTCTTAGCAGCGTTCTTATTCTTAATATTTACTTTTTCTATTAATAGTTTCTGAGAATTATTTTGGCAGGCCACATGGTGTAGTGTAAGAGACTCTTCTTCAAATATTTCAGGCTCTTGGGAAGCAATACCTTCATCTATCTCCCTAGTTTTCATCAATCTATGCTTCTACCAACTGGGTTCTTTTATTACATCATCTACGTCCATAACTTTGGGACTTTCTTCAATTTCGGGAACATCTTGTCTCACTTTTTTAGTTTCTCTTTTTCTCTTTATGGAAGTGTGTATGGTATGATATTTTTCCATCATTTTATTTGTAGGGTCTTTATCTCCACTATCATCTAAATTTCCAATAGATTCCCTTCTTGGTTCCAGACCACTACTACTAGGTTTTGTTTTGTCAAAACACTCTTTTGGGATATATTGGGTGAATTAGGGTTTTTATTGGTTGCCTCTCTTCCTTTCTTCCTGTAGCACTCATTAGTGCTTTCCAGTTCTTCAATGTCATTCAAGGTTTCTCCAATAGAGGCCTCGAGGATATTTTGGTTATCTCCCCCTCCTTTTTTGAATTGCTTTAACTTACTAAAATATGATGAATATCTTATTAGAGGCATGTGCGTAGAAAACAACTTTTTATGGTCAAACACCTTTATGGATTGGACTTGTTTCAGACTCAGTTTATCCAATTTACCAACAAATTCATCTAAATGGGAAATATGTTTGAAAATTGTTTCCCTAGAACCCTCCATGGCAATAGAATAAATTGTTTCTTTATTTTTTTGTTGAAAAAGTGTGCCCAATACTTATATTGTATGCACACTTCGATGACAAAAATTCCATCAGACACATAGAAAGGTAATAGCAAGGCTTTCCCCTATAACCCAAATAGTTTCAAAAGGTTGAATTCCTCCAACGTTTCAAAATTTTCTTTCCCAGTGAGAAATGATGCAACCTCCAATAAAAACCTTGATGCAGTAGGACAATGAATCATTTTTTGGAAAGTAGACATAAAACCATTTTGGACTACGTAAAAGTTGTATTTGGTTTTATGTCTCCATACAGTTGGGTACCAGACATAAGTTGGTTCCTATTTAAAATCAAAGTTCCTTTCCCTAGGAAAGTCTTCAAATATGTGATAGTAAGCAATAACATAGACCAAGTATGAAGTCATGTAAAAAAAATTGGTTTTTCTTAGGCCACCTAGTTGAAATGAAATCTCATTTGAAATGATTTGGGCCTAGTAAATCATGGTGTCTTCATAAAAATCATAGTGAAGAATGTACACAATTTATTTTTTTATAGAGGCCATGGAATGTAGGATAATTATTCAAGCAAAAAGACAGACAAGCTCTTTGTATGGGTATTTCAGAGAAGTTACCTCTACTTGAGCAAAATTGTCACCAATTCGTGGGTTGGTGAGATAATTATCAAGGAGCTCTACTCCTCCTTGGTGTTCTTTGAGAAACTCATCTCCTTCATCATTCTTAAACAACAAAGTGGGGTTTGGAAGTCACAACATTTTCCTGAATATCAAGGGGGACAGAGAAATTAGTGAGTTCCCTTGGATTTGAATAATTCTCCACTCTATGTCAAACTTATTGGTGCACCAAAGTATTGGTTCTTTGAAATATCCCACCTTAGGTACACATCAGACCAATGTTATGCCTAAACTCCAAACCTTGTTTAACTCTTTCTCTACACAAGGGTAGATCCAAATACCACTTATAGGCTTGTGACCACTAGAATTTGTGATTGTCTTATCTAAGAGTGTTGAATATGTCTCTACAATACAAGTCCTTTCTCTTACTTGAAATGTCTTTAGAATGATTTCTCTTTTTACAAATAGGTGGTGCTCATGTCGATATAATCTTTTTAGAGAAAGGCATTTTAATTCGTTATTAATTTTACAATGTATTGCCTTGATTATCAATTGTTGTAGCTCTTATTTCAAAGTTGATAGTTTGCACGGTCAGATTTTGAATTTATTATAGAGACTTTATAAAATCTATGCCACTTAATAACAATATTTAGGTTCACACAAGTGGAATCTAACATAGCGGAGGGGAAGTAAATGTCATCGGGAATGGTGATATGATTTTAGGAAACATGAAAATTGGTTAAGTATGGGAGTGCAAAGTGGGAAATATAAAGTGCAATATGATGAGTGTGGGATTGAAGGATAAGGGAATACAAGCATGGAGAGTCGAAAATATAGGAAATAGGGACTCCCACATCCGTAATGGTGAAATAAACTAAGTATAAGAAAAGTATATTTTGTGGGTCGCATAAGTGGATGAGTCATTTTGGAGGATGCATGATTGTGGGTTGTGGGAATGCGGGTCTAAGGAAAAAGGGAAATGAAATGGAAGGCTATCCTACATCTGCATTCAATAAATTCTGCTAAGTATGGAAAATGTAAGTTGTGCAGTATACATAACGCACAAATAGAAGGGGTCATTCTAAGTGCCATGGATTTGTAGGTTGTGGGACATGGGAATTTGTAGGATAAGAAGTGGATTGGTGTCTCGCATCACAAAAAAATTACTAAATGTCGAGATCATGAGGTAAGAAAAGAAACTAAGTATATAATTTTGGGTTTGTGGGTTTGCAGACCTTTTTACTTGATGATAACCCGATCTACAACCCACATTTTAAAGGGAAAATGATTAAGTATAGAATTTACAAGGAACATAAGAAGAAAAGAATAATATTAAGGATGGGTATGTATATACCAATGTTGATCAATGAATGTGGATCAAAAAAAGAGTACAATTATAATTAAAGGGTGAAATGATGGGTTCTAGATGAAATACAAATTTAACACTAGAAATGTAATAATTCAATTTATAGGGCTTAATAAGGGGTTTTATACCTAACTTAGGACATTTTCTAGGAATTAAAAACATAGTACAAATTAGTCTAGATACTTGGATTGGAAGTAGGGTTTTCATAGGTTACCTACACATGTGATTCATGAGTTAAGGGGTAGAGGTATTTATACACTGAGGCAAATTGTAAATTGGGCAGGTCATGTATTTGGAAACAACATTGGTTATCCTAGAGAGAGATTGCAATAAGGGAAGAGGATGCATTCATTTGGTAGAGGTACACTGACAATCTAAAAGATATTTTTGTTAGGATAAGATATGATGAAGATCAAAATGTCTAGACACAAAATCCAAATGGGGACTATGTTCTAAAAATTCGATATATAACTCTGGCAGCTGATGAAAGAGAATATTTCCAAGCTTGATGGTGGAAAGTCATTTGGAAACTCAAATTTCCTTCAAAATCTAAAATATTTATGTGGTTCATATTGAACAACAAAGCTCCCACTTGCTACCTATTGCAAAACAAAAACTTTTTGTAGCCCAGATGGTGTTGTCTATGTTAACAAGCATAAGAAACAAACTCTCACATTTTTGTGTTTTTCCCATATACAAAGTAGGTTTGGAATGAAGCTGAAGGAACGATTAGTTTAAAAAATATTTGGGTGGAAAATGCCATTGAGGAGGAATTGTTTAGGATTTGGTCCATAAATACAAAAAATAGAAGGTTCAGATCTCTCCCATTAAATGTTTCTTGGGGGATATGGATAGCCAGAAACTCATAATTGTTTGAGGATAAAGAAAATTTACTTTTGAAATGCGTTTTTCAAGTTCTAAACATCCTATATTCCTTCCCCCAATTTTAGGAAAATCAATTTGTTCAATAGTTAATAGAATAAGAATTTAATAGAGAAATTTCATGGGCTTACTTTGACTGTTCCCAAGGGTGGTGCTAGAGGGATACTTCATCTATCTATGAACCATCACATATCCTTCAAAGTTGGAATTGGTCAAGAAATAAACAATTATTGTGAGATCTGGGCACTTAAATTGGTTTTGATGTTGGCCTGAGAATATGGAGTATCACACATTCAAATATTTGGGGACTCAATTTTTGTTATTCAGTGGATGTGATAGGAATTACTCTTGATAAATTTCACTCTTGGACCTTTTTTTTATCGATGTAAGGTCACTACAATCAGTTTTAACTCATATCTCTTTTTCACATGTCTGTAGATACAAGAATAGGACAGAGGATGGATTATCAAAAACAAGACTAGGTTTGGATCGTGGGGTATGAATAGTCTTAAATAACAAGCATGGGAATATTTATGAATTCATACGTGATCCTTGGATATAATTTCACTCACCTTCAATACAATTTTTTTTTATCTACATAGGTCATCTCCAAGTAGGTGAATGAATCAAGAATGATGGTTTGATAGTTTTTTTTTATAATAAAAAATAGAAAAAGAAATACATGAAAGCTATGAGAGACCACAATTCATTAAATACTTTTATGTGGCATAGTCTCAAGTTTTTAATGTAAGGGGATTAATATAATTACAATTTTCTCATATAGCATATGAGAAAAATTGAAAAATGTGCATGTTCTATATCATTTTACATGTGTAATTATGTTTGTATAAATAAAATTACATGATTTTTTTTTTAATGTATGTATACATAAAATTACATCAATTCATCATTTTTTTCTTATGGAAAAAAATATATAATATTTAAAGATGAAGTTTTTAATGTAAGGGGATTAATATAATTACAATTTTTCCATATAGCATATGAGAAAAATTGAAAAATGTGCATGTTCTATATCATTTTACATGTGTAATTATGTTTGTATAAATAAAATTACATGATTTTTTTTTTTAATGTATGTATACATAAAATTACATCAATTCATCATTTTTTTCTTATGGAAAAAAAAAATATAATATTTAAAGATGAAAAATATTAAAAGTGAATTTAATATATAATATTTAAAAATGAAAAATATTAAAAGTGAATTAAATTATATAAATAATTTTAAGTAATAATAATTAATATAAACCCTATCGAAATTCAAATATTTTAAACATCGTTTAGGTGTTAGTGCCACTCATTTATGCACTTCAATTGGATTTTAGCATATAAAGGATCAACAAATTCTCGTACCACACAGTAATGGGATTCCACTTCCACCATTAGTTGCTCGAGATTATTAAGGAAAAACTATCTCCTACGAGATTGTTATGCAACCAATATAAAAGTACTTTCTCATCTTTTCAAATTTTGATCTCTTTGAGACTCACTCGTTAGACCCAACTTTTCAAACTAAGAAGTAGAAGGAACAAGTGTGTGCTTGCTTGTTGTGGGAATCATTTAATCTTATAGAAATTTACTTGTCGTTATTGAATCTAATGTTACATAGGTCAAAGTTATTATAGATTTCAAAATGTGAACATTTTGGATTGATTTGGAATTGGAAAAAGCTTTTAACAACATTGTATGTAAAGAACTTGAATGATGGTTGAACTTTGTTCATATTTGAAAATTTTATTGGATTCTTATTGGATTGAGAGTAGTTTTTAACAATACATTGTTGTTCATTTATGTAAAGAACTCGAATGATGGTTTAACTTTGTTCATATTTGAAATATTTATTGGATTCTTATTGCACCAAGTAGCAAGGTGCTTTATAATCCACTTTGAGGAAGAGGTGCTCTACAACTTAGTATGAGGGAGATGTCACTTAGGGTGATGTTGTAGGGTGATGTTAGATTAGATAATAATAATAATAATAATAAAGTTGACTCGATTAAAAAAATTTAAATAATTATATACTTACATATTTAGAAAAGAACATATAAATTAAAATTTACATATTAAGAAATTTGATTCATCTCCATACTTGATAGATTCGAATTTAAGATAGATGTAGTCAGAAAGAAAACTCATTTACTACAATATTAGATTATTCTCTTATTATATGTTAATAATTAAGAAGAAATGTATAATTGTAATGTTATACATACTATTTTGTATTGTAAACTATTGACCACATAATTCGCAATGCACTAATGATAGTCTCCTCACTTCCCTCAATTAGGAATTAGTTTTTTTTACTATGGGAATCAAAGGAGTGTTGAATTTTTCTTATGAAAATAAAATAAGTGTGGTTAATGTAATTGAAAATTGGAAAAGGTAGTTGAATAGTTTTTATTTTATTTTAAAAAATCATATTCTTTTAATAAAAATGTCATGCTTTGGTTGGTAGAATACTAAACTAATTTAATCATTATAACATGGGGATCTTGGGTAGTCAACAACTCTAATTGTGCCAAGAATAGGGACTTTTATCAACATATATCCAATTCTGCCAAGAATAGAGATTTATATCAACATATATGTTATTAGTCATTGTCGTAGGCATAGAGGGACTATAGCTATCATAATTCATTGACCTCATATTAGTTTGTCCTTTGACCACAAATATTTGCATAATATCTAATGTTGGAACTAGGGAACACAAAACATTGATTTTTATATAATAAAAAGTACCATATATGTCATGATCTGATTGGATAACAGATTGGAGGTCTTATTGTCAGCTTCACTATTTCCAATGTTTATATGTTAGCATATCCAAACTTTTTGATCGTATACGGTCTTTTTGAATCATATATTTTCTTATGCATTGCTTGAAGGTGGATTAGTGCTAGCATTAGTTTGAATGTTTGTCTTAGCATATTCTGCTAGCTAATTTTATCCCAATGTTTGATATGCTAGTGTATCCAAGTTTTGTCTATTTTTTATTATTATTAAGTACTTAACGTACGTTAAGAGGCCTACCACACGCATTCTTTCTTAAATTTTTACACAGTGCAAGGCCCTTGGACGGTTCTGACAGCCTTAAATGTTTACCTAACAGGCCTCAGCCTTAAATGTTTACTTAACATGCATGTTACAATACATTCTCCTCCAATTTTTGGATACAATCTTGTCTGTAGTGAATTTGGGCAGTTAGACCTGTTCTTGCAGTTTGTAGGGTTGAGATCCTACGCCCTTGTTTGCTTCAACTTTGCAAGGTTGGTTTCCAGCATTCGTAGTTGGACCTGTTGTTTTGTATCACAAGATGCAATAACTATCATCCCACAAAAATGTGAGAATGACATTGGCGATAGAACTTGGGATTTTATCTACTTCATACGCTATGAAAACTATATTTTCATATGAAAATTGGACACTAATGGAATGTATATTTCCGGTAAGTCCAATGTCTCTAACCCTGATGCCTTTAAGACATGATATGTACATCGAACTGTGGCATGAATGTGTGGGAGCATGGTGGATTGATTTACTTCCATTTTTAAAAGTAAGTAGGTTATATAAATGTTATAGTATTTAAAGAAGTACTGTAAATTCCGTACCTTGGTTTTTAACAGGGCAAACTTTTTAATCAAGTTTACTTCAACTGAAATTTAGGAAATTACTAAATGACATTACTGTAATTGCATATTTGAGTTGTTGGGTCTATATAATCTTGGTGCCTCAGAAATTTAGAAATTTTGCATGGAGTATAATCTTAGTGTTTCAAAAATTTTAAAGTTTTTTATGTGTTGTTTCAAAAATAATTTCATAAATTCAGAAATTGTTTCAAGGTGTATATTCTTGGTGTCTCAGAAATTTAGAAAATTTTCATGGTGTATAAACTTAGTGTTTCCGTGTATAAATTACTATAAATCTTGGTAAAATGTTATAATATTTTGGACTGATTTACTTCTGTTTTTAAGTAAGCACGTTATATAAATGTAATAGTATTTAAATAATTATTGTAAATGTCCTACTTTTTCATGGTGTATAAACTTAGTGTTTCCGTGTATAATCTTGGTGCCTCAGAAATTTAGAAATTTTTCATGGTGTATAATCTTAGTGTTTCAAAAATTTAAAAGTTTTAGGTGTTGGTGTTTCAGAAATTATTTCAAAAAATTTAAAAGCTTTTTAGGTGTTGTTTCAAAAATTATTTCATAAATTCATAATTTTTTTCAAGGTGTATAATCTTGGTGTCTCAGAAATTTCATGGTGTATAAACTTAGTGTTTCCGTGTATAATATTGGTGCCTCGAATGGATCACTAGTGAGCAGAAGAACCCTAGTGCCCTGCAACCCTAGCGCCCTGTTACCATGAAGCACCTGATGTGCACTCTGACACCAGAGCCATGCCACCCACTTCCACGTCCTGCAGGAGAGCACCTCACGAGTTCTCTGCACACCCAACAATGAGATAGGGAGAGGGGGGCAAACCCCCCTTGTACAACGATATCTCTGCCAACGACAGAAACAGAATCGGTGCTAAGCGCCCTGCCTTCGAGCCACCGGCGCACCTGCAGGATCAACTCTTTACCCAAGAACAAGGACTCAGCAAAGAAATGGAACTAGAACCCAGCACATCTCATCCGCAAGCTTACAAAGGCTGGCTTCCAGGTAAGTGTATACCACAAATGGAAAAACCCCCACTCTATCATATCAAATCAACACGGGTTGGGGAACATACCCAGTTTATGATGGATCACACACTGATTGGCAAATTCTTGGGCTTGTGGCCGATTGAAAGAGATCTCACTCGCTAGATCAAGGATTGGTGGAACCCTAAAGGAGATTATGAAGTCCATCTTAGTTCCAAGGGTTTCTTCACAATAATCCTGTACAATCTCGAAGACAAGGATAGAATCCTCGACAACGGACCGTATTTCTATAACTCATCGAGTCTATTTCTAAGATTCTGGACCGACAGATTCAGTCTAGAGCAGGAGGACTTTACAAGAGCCCCAGTCTGGATCTAGCTGTACTCTCTACCCTAGGAATTATAGCTAGAAGAAATACTCATGGTCATCGGAAATATGGTGGGACGATACGTCAAAGCTTCATAAGCTACAAAAATGAGGAAGTACACCTCATATGCCCGTATCTACATCTACATGGACATATCGAAAGCCTTGTTAGGTTCCATCACGCTTGAATACCAGGACGAAGACTGGAACCAGGAAATCGACTACGAACACATACCCTTTCGATGCAGGAAGTGCCATGAGCACGACCACTTGTTCAGAGATTGTCCTCTGAATGCCACAGCCCCTAAGCTCAATGAAATCAAGCAAAAGGACGGTTTTGCCAATGTCATAGGAAGGCAAAAGAACCCATCAAGAAAACAGAATCAAAGCTCGGCCCCAAAGGTCCCCACCAAAAATTCCTATGAAGCTCTGAATCAGCTGCCAGAAGATGTGAAAATACAGAACCCCCATCAAGCAACAGTGCAAGCGAAAGGAAAAAGCCCTGAAGTGCCAAACATAATGCACCCAAAAGAAACAACCCAGACAACACAACCAGGCGTAGACGGAGACACCAACATGCTCATGGATGAAACGGATCTGGCGGAGATAGACCTGGAAAAACTGGAGGAAGCCCTCAATCAAAAAGATCTGCAGCACATCCCAGTAGATCAGCTCTGGAAAGTTCATAAAGTGTTTACCAAATCCACAGCGAGATCTACAGCTAGACTAGGCATCTCGGCAGATCCAGGATCCGTGCCCAAAAGATCAACCAAGGAAAACAAGAGAAGAGGACGCAAACCAGCCCATCAACTTATTAAAGAGGCAGGGCACTTGATGATCAATTCAGGCCAGATACAGAGGTTATCGGAGGGATACCTCCACCCCCCTCCACCTTCCTCATGATGAAGACAATAAATTGGAACATCAAAGGTCTCAATGGAAGATCCAAGAAGAGGACCCTCCGAGAATGTATTAAAACAGAGAACCTGGATATCCTTCTCCTACAGGAAACTAAATGTGCAGGACAGGAGGCTGAAAACATCTTTCGACGTAGCTGGAGAGGTGGTGACCTCCTTTACCAAGATTCAGTGGGCGCTTTAGGAGGAATAGCCATCCTTTGGAACCCACAAACAGTCTCTATGCATCATCCTTTCTCTACAACAAGCACTCTAACAGCTCACTTCAAAGTTGTAGCTTCCACCAAGGAAGGAGCCATCACAAATGTTTACAGCCCGCAGTCCATCCAAGATAAGGAGAGCTTCATGCAAACCCTTCAATATGTTAAAACTCTCATACACATGCCACACTGGATTATTGGAGGCGACTTCAATATGATCCTAACACTGGAGGAAAAAACATGAGGAACAAAACGGCTGGAGCAGGACAGTGGTAAGTTCAAAACCCTAATAGAGAAATTGAATATGGTTGACATGGAAACCTGGAATGGAATCTTCACCTGGTCCAATAGAAGAACAGGGCACCAGCATGTTGCTTGTAGACTAGACCACTTTATAGTGACTGAAGCCCTCCTCGAAAGCGACCAGGCCATGGAAGCAAATATAATGCCAAAAACAGGGTCGGACCACTAGCCTATCGCCTTTTGTCTAGACCCGGGCTTCCCCCCTAGGCCCAAGCACTTCCTCTTTGAAAATTTCTGGCTCACCCACCCAAACTTCCACCAGCTGGCTCACACATGGTGAGCCCACGCTGAAATAGATCATGGCACTCATATGTATAAGTTCCAACAACGCCTTAAGAACTTCAAGCAACATTTGAAAAGCTGGAACAAATCCACTTTTGGAAACATACTCCTCAGGCAGAAGGAGATCGAGAACCAACTTGAGGAACTTTAATGAACTTTCATCTCAGGAAGCAGAACTTAGAACCTGGTGCAGGAAGAGGAGCAACTAATTGCAGATTTGGAGGTCTTTAGGGAACAAGAAGAGATCCTATGGAGGAAAAAATCCAAGGTTCAATGGCTCAAAGAAGGGGAGTGCAACACAAAATTCTTTCACAGAGCGATGACACACCACAAATACATCAATCACATTACCCAATTGGAGGATGATCAAGGCATCCCTATAAGAGATCATGACCAAATAGTGGAGGAACTCAACTCCTTCTATAAAGATCTCCTCACAGAGACCAAAATGAACAAGGAGGAAGCCATCCAGAAAATCACCCAGCACATACCCCAGCTGATCAATTCTGAGCAGAACAGAGCACTGATAAGGCCAATCACTCAATTTGAAGTGGACTCAGAAGTAAAGGAAATTCCACCAGGTAAAGCACCAGGCCCGGATGGCTTCACTACGGATTTTTTCCATTATTGTTGGGACATGATCAAGGAAGATGTCTGGCTGGCGGTAGAAGAATCAAGAACATCTGGTCAAGTTCTCTCCACTCTCAATGTAATGTTCATCACTCTCATCCCCAAGGAGGAGCAAGCCACACACCAAAAACAGTTCATACCAATCTCCCTCTATAATGTCATTTACAAAATAATCACAAAGGTCATTGCCAATCACCTCAAGCCACTCCTATCGTTCATTATTTCCAACGAGCAATCTGGCTATGTAGAAGGATGACAAATCATGGACAACGTCATACTAACCAATGAGGTGATACACTCCCTAAAAACGAGCAAAATACTAGGTATGCTTATCAAACTCGATCTCTCAAAAGCTTTTGATAGATTAAGCTGGCAATACGTGCAGTCGGTTCTGGAATCCTTTGGCTTCAATAAACCCTGGGTCAACTAGATTCTCAAGCTTACCTCCTCTTCCTTCTTTTCAATTCTTGTCAATGGCACACCCTCCCGACCATTCCACTCCACCAGGGGAGTGAGGCAAGGTGACCCTCTTTCCCCTTTTCTCTTTGTAATCATGGCAGAAGGTTTAGGTCACTATCTCAAAGCAGCGGTTCTTGAGGGTTCACTTACTGGGCTGCCACTCCATAACCTTCACCCGACGCCCTCACATAGCCAGTTTGTCGATGATACCCTTCTCATGAACACCCCCATGGTTAGAGAAGCCACCAAGCTCAACTCAATTCTCTCTGACTTTTCGGAAGCCTCAGGCATGCTACTTAACCTAGACAAATCCAAACTCTATTTTTTCAACACACCAGCCTTGGTTCAGAATCACCTTTCAAGACTTCTAGGCATTTTCAAAAGTTCCCTCCCTTCCATATACCTAGGCATTCCCCTAACTGGAGAGCCAATGCGATCCATTTCATGGGACAACCTGCTCTTGTCTATTGCCAACAGGCTGAACAACTGGACCTTCAGACCTCTAAACATTGTTGCCAGACTGGTCTTGCTCAAGTCAGTCCTGCAAGCTCTGCCAGCTTATCTCTTTACTGCTCTGGCAACGCCCATCTCGGTCATCAAGGATATCAAGAGTCTCCAAAGAAACTTCCTGTGGCAGGGACACCAAAATAACAAGAAGTGGGCTTTAGTTGGATGGGACAAACTTTGTAAACCCAAACAGTTCGGAGGGTTGGGAATTCGGGATCCCGGAAAGATTAACAAGGTCATGGGAGCCAATATGTGGTGAAGGTGGCTGCAGCATCTGAAAGAGCTCTGGGCACAGATTTGGAAACAAAAGTACACCCCGAACACTCATCCTGACCAACTAATCAAATTCAATGAACAGATACAAGGATCCAACATATGGAACACCGCCTGGCAAAATCGCCCCCTGATTCAGAAGCATGCTTTCTGGGAAGTGAGAAATGGCGAAAGCGTACTCTTCTGGCATGACTCTTGGCAACAACTACCGCCTCTTAGTGACCTGGAAAGCCTCAACCCTCTCAAAAATCGGTTACAGCCGAACATCTTCAGAACTGTTAATAACTTTTGGATCCCAACTCACCGAAGACAACCTTGGAGACAGTGGAAAACAAGCCGAACAGAATTACAGATCACGGGGGATATCGACCTTCTACCGTGGCAGAAATGTATGCTACACAGGAAAATTCCAATCAAAGAGGGATCAGACATACTCCGATGGGGCCACTCCACAACACGCATCCTCTCGGCCAGTGAGGCATACTACCTACAGGGAAACTACCAAAACCAAATCCCCGAAACCATCTGGAGCAAATTCTGGCAATCAATACTCTGGCCCAAGGTCTCCTTTTTTCTTTGGCTCACAGCACACAACTGTATCCTCACCTGGGACAATCTTCTAAAGAAAGGCTTTACAGGCCCCTCCAGATGTACCCTTTGCCAACAAAGCGAAGAAACCATGGAACATCTCCTCAACAACTGCCATTACAGTCAACAGATATGGGATTGGGGTGCCCAAGCCATGCGACGCTCCCAGAGAAATCGAGGTAGTATCAGGGATACCCTAGCTAATTGGGAAACAATTTCCTTCCAAAATCCAATTCTCCAGCGCATTTGGCAGTTGCACCCAGGCTTCACCCTATGGGCAATTTGGAAAGAAAGAAACAAGAGAATCTTCCACTCAAAACCATCCCCTACCACCATTACATGGGAGAGGGTTAAGAGGCTTATCCGTGAAACATTCCATAGCAAATATTGGCTCCATGAATATATACAGTGTAAGCCCGAGGAGGAGAGTATTCTTAAAGGCTGGGACATGCAAATGTGTGTGCAAACCCAGGGGAAGACTAAAACCAAACGAGCTAACAGTCCCACGGTATGGACCCCACCCCCCTCAGGCTTCCTCAAGCTTAACTTTGATGGGGCCTCCAGGGGTAACCCTAGACCAGCTGGTTTTGGAGCAGTCCTTCGGAACCACACTGGTAAGATTATTCATATGATGGTAGGCTTTTTAGGGAAAAACACGAACAATGTGGCGGAGCTCACAAGCCTTGTCAAAGGCCTCCAAGATGTTGTTCAACACCAGTACCATCAGCTCATCGTTGAGGGAGACTCCCAAATCATAATCCAACTCATCTCCAAAATCCTACATGGTGAACTCCCTAAGAGGATCTCCCCTAGCTGGAGACTCTCAGGACTTCTGGAGGATTTCAGAGATCTTATCCACCCCAATCTCATTTTAATCCCTTCTCATGTGAAACGAGATGCTAACAAGGTTGCGGATCACCTGGCAAATACTGGAACTAACTCTAAGTCAGAACTCATATATTGGCAAGCCCATCTCTCTAATGATACAAACCTCTCAAGGCGTTGCAGAGACCTTGCAAGCAGAGACTTCCCAACCCTAGATGGGGTGACATGTGGTAGCTCCTTGCCACCTGGCTCAGCACTGAGCCACAGCATAAATTTTGATGGCCGCCACCCACCCGCCTTGCATTTACGATGGTAGACGGCCATTACAGCCGGTATACAGAGGAGGGACACCTCCCTCATGCAAAAACTCTCGCTCACAATGCACTCAGCATGACAGGGTCTATGGATAGCCAGGTGAATCCGATCTTGGGTAATTTGTATTTTTGAGTGCTTGGACAAAGTTGGTTTGCTCTCGCTTCGGGTCTCCCCATCGTTTGGGAGCTCTGGTGCAGCTCTGTTTCCATCTCGTCCTGGCTTACTCTCTTCTCGTTGCACCCTCTCTGTATTGTTATATATCCCTTGGCAAACATGACCAGGAAGCGGGGCAGGCCTCGTCGTGGCTCGACTTGGTACACCCACAAAGCGCAGAGGCAAAGGAAGGAGAAGTTGGAGCGTGCTCTGTCGTTGGTGACCTCCATGCTTCGAAAGAAGGCTCGTGCTAACCAATTGGCTCTGCATGCCATCATTGCGGAGACTGGGGTCGTGCGTAGTAGTGAAACCATGGCAATTGAGCCTGGAAACAGGCCGGAGGACGGTGTCGCGGATGTGTTCCCTACCTGTTACGTTGAAGAAGTACCGTTCATGGAGGAATTGGTGACCACCTCAGAACCCCAAGCTATGGCAGCGAACTACCAGGATGGAAGCGGTCCTAAAATCGAGCTGGCAAATGATATCCCTGGGTGCATTGTCGGGAGATACCGTGGATGGGTGACTACAGCCCCACCAGCCATGTTGTGTAGGAAATGTTCGAGGAAGAAACTCGGGACAAAGCTTGCGCCGAAGAGAGCGCGGACGAGAACAGCCCAGCGAGGAAGGAGGAAGCGGTCGGTGCAGAACTGCTGGAGCTCGAAGTCAGAGATGGAATGACCATGGAAGTAGGGGACGTAATCCTCGACGACGCAGGTAATGGCTTGCATGGTACTTTTTTCCGTGCAAAGCATCTAGCTCTGGTGTTCGAACTCCGAGGCCACATGGCAGACCTGGAGCACAGAGCCCTTCTCATGGGCCAACGTCTGGACCTTCTCCTTGATGCGTACTCCAATGCTCCAACAAAGAGGAAGTGCCCTCTTTGTGCATAGGCATTCATCATCCCAGCTGGGTCCACGTGGCAGACAAGTAAGGGCGACGGGTCACCGGGTATCTAGGATCTTCTATGCTATTTTGTTTCTTTGTTTAATCATGCTACTGTTACATGTTTACTTGGACTATAGCCATCTGTCCTGGTTTCCTCTGGGCAGGACAGATGGCAAAACAGTTCTCCAAACCATGTTGGTTTATGGTAAAACGACAACATTTTTGGTGGCTCGGACCTATATCTCTGTACATTCTGTCAAGGTTTCTTTGATAACTTAATATAGCAGGTTCTACCTTTTTTACTTAAAAAAATAAAATCAAGGTGCCTCAGAAATTTATAATTTTTTCATGGTGTATATTCTTAATGTTTCAAAAATTTTAAAGTTTCATTTAGACATTCTATCAAAACAAAATCAAAATTCCAAAATTCCAAATTTACATTTAAAAACATTAAAAATAATATTGAATAAAATTTAAATAATTGTTTAAAAACATTAAAAATAATATTGAATAAAATTTAAATAATTGTTTATACTATTCTTCAAGTAAAAAGCATTATAACATTATATAAATTACTATAAATCTTGATAAAATGTTATAATATTCTACAAATTACTAAATCTATAACGACCCCAATCGTTACGACTACACGCGAAGCGGAAAGTGTAATATTTTTTTGGGGGAAGGAAGGAAAAGGCGACAACAATTGAACCACAAAACCTGACTACGAACACACGTGCGCATGTCAGTCAACAGACAATAACGACTCAACAACTAGCACAACGAGCAATTGGGCAACACAAGCGTAAATCAACAGGTAGAAATGACTACCCGCCCGACTCAACATGACAACGCCTTCAAGCTAAGGGACAAAATCAACAACCCAACACAATGAATTTGAATACCTGTGACTAGAACCCTCCTGGCGAGCGAGAGACAAATGCAGAAGTTACAACAAGACTACCAAAAACAATAGTCTCAACCACATCGGTGGCGCATGATCCTAAGTCGGGTCATAGTGTGCGCTTCTTGATCCATGCGTGCAACAATCCAATATCATGAAATCATGTTGCCACAAGGCAATGGGCACTCTAGGGACCTACACCCATCTGGGCTAAACCAACCTCTTTGTCCCAACAAAATACATCAATGCAACAACTTTACAAAAGACACTCAAAAATCGATAGGTCCTTATCTAACTCCTAGTTGGGAAATCAATTGAGGTTGCTATAAGGCTATGATCCCAAAACTTAAAATCAACATTTAATATTGACGTAGGGAAAACCATTAGAGGCGATCAACACATTAAACACCCTTAAACCAATTAGCTAAAGCAAAGCGGTGGTTAATCTAATCGAAGTGGTAACTGCCTTGCTCATAATTAACCATCATTAACCAACTACTTCGCCATTGAATCTGAAACTATAAGAATTCGTTGTCTTAAATCGCTATTCAAATTGAAACTATAAGGGTGTTTTCCTAAGGATGAATTCGCTCTGGAAACCAATATGGGACAAGTGTTTTAAACAAATCTCCATCTAGTAAAGAAATCATAGAACGAAATGTAAAGAAATTGCTCACTGGATTCGTTGTTTAATGGTAAACGATGTTCGTTATCTGAGAGTTATACTGCTATCCTTTAATAGTAGCGTTGTCTAAAACCAATGAGATAAATTAATTATTTTGTTGTCTGAATCATCTTGCTATCCCTTAATGGTTAGATGGAAAAAAGAGTATTTTTGTCAAAAGGATATCCATTAAAGTCTGATCACGTGGTCTTATTAAATACATGTGCAATTGTTGTAAAACAAAAGGCTAAGGTTGTCTATCAGAAGTGTGAGTTGGTTGTTTATCAAGGTATGATTATGAATCAGGATATCATCGTCCAGCCTCCATAAACACACAATTAATGTATTTATACTGCAATTATACGCATATTGATTAATAATTTCAATCCATGAATCTAAAAGCAGCAACCGTCACATGCAACCACGCTCAGCCATGAGGTCGCTGAGAGTTATATGACAAAAGTTTCATGTTAATTACGTGACAGTGGTGTCTATTAGACACACTGAAATTAAGATGTCTAAACATAAGGGTAAAGTTGTTGATTAACAAGGGTCGCTGCAATTAATGAAATTGTTGTCAGCAATCATAAAGATGTCTAACAATAGAGGTTATGGTTCCCAAGGAAATCGCTAATTAAAAATAATTACTGTCATATAATAGTTTAAAATCGAGTGTAAGGTCGCTCTATTCAAGTTTGGATTTGCTGCATAAAAATTATCTCTGGCTAAACTTTAATTAAATTTTAGATAGCTTTAGAATTCTCAGTTATTAAAATTAGAAGTCAAGGTGTTACACCTACGCATAGTAGTAACTGGAACCCAACCATCAATCAATTTCAGTGTAGGAATGTATAAATCCAAGGCAATAAAATCTGTAAAGCGGTAACTGAATTTCAAGGTTGTAAAAATCCATGTAGTAAAGTTTGTGTAGTAGTAAATAACAATAAAATGCGCGCTAGGTAAAAAGGAGGATAAATCTAGACGACAGTCGTTTAAGGAAAAGCGTTATTCAACAAACATTAAAAACATTACACAACCTCCATTTAGGAGCCACGGGTAACACTGCAATCCCTTTTATTTACCCAACAAATCGTAATCAACAATGTATACACCATATGCACGATACAATAGTCATTTAGAAGTTTAAATAAAAAGATAAGTAGAGCCAATCGCTTCAATAACATTTAGAATACACAACAAATCGTTGAATGAAAATAGAATACCCAACAATCATTAAATGAACAGCTCGTCCACAAAACTGAATTGTTGGGTAGAAAGTAAGCAACCATAGTGAAGGATCGCATTAGTAGTAGAGATGTTATCAATCAAAAACATAGGGATTTTACCCTTCAATGCAACGATTTTATCATAAAAATAACACAAATATGTATCATTCAAGCGCAGAGGTAATCAAGGTTTAAGCAATTAAAAACACAGAGTAATCAATCACAAGAAATGAAGAAATAAACTTTCAAGGAGACGTCAAGGTTTTGGGGTTTAAACAATCAACACAGAGTTACTTTTCCAGGAAATGCATCAGAATGCAGATTTAAATTGCCAGGAAAAACACCAAACGCAGAGATCAAATGTAGAGGATCATAGGTGATTCGCTGCAGAAAGGGAATAACAATCACAAAGGTAATCAATCGCAACAAGGCACAAGAAAATCACTCGACCAGGAACAACCAACATAGGTAGACGGCTAGGTGAACACATCCTTCACTCATCATCCATGCATAGAAAAGTATGGCATTTGAATCTATAGGTCGATGTGCACCAAAGTGACTACTCAGGTGTGGAATGATGAACTCGGGATGAGGACGAAAGGCACTCTCTTCACAACAATCAAGAAAACCAGAGGACAGTCACAACATGCAAGGACCGAATGCCAAGTGAAACAAGTCAAGAAACAAGCTTAAGGCTATGGGGAATTTAAGTTCTCGGTTGAAATGCTAAGTCAAACATTTTCTTTAACCAATTAAAAATACAGAATTGAAAGTGTAAGGTACAATAAGAATCTACCATGCAGAATCAAGTAAGTGTACCCTATCCCAAGTCGTCCTCTCTGAATCATTGTCTTGCGCGCTCCATGCAGCTCCCTCTTGCTGACCGATGAGACTTCATCGGTACCTTCCAGCCAACGCTAGGGGTACTCTTCTTCCCCCTTAGCCCCCCGAGCCGCAAAGGAGCCATGCACACTAAACCAAAGAACAACTAGCTCCCAGCTCGCCTCGCAAGGTCGAGCTACCACTCCTCACCGAGATGGGTATCCCAACTCCCACAAGATAAGTCAGTCAAGTCTGAAATTTTGCGGCGTAACGTTACGCATAATAGAAGAGATACATCCTCCTCCTCCTCCCTCCTTTATATAGATTTTCTAAGTCATTTACTTTCCCAAAGTCCCATTTAATTTAATATTCAATAATTTAATTCATAAAAATCCTCCCCGTACATGTGTCACCCATCCCCTTCATTGCACCATAAATTAATTTCATTAATTAATTAATTACTTCTATTTCCCTCACCCACCAAAAAACATTCCTAGAATTGCTCCTAGGTGTCCCCATGTTCCCTTACACATTTTAATGGCTTCCTCTGTTTACTAATTCACTAGTTGAGTTCAATTTAGAAATTTCTTAAATCCAAAATACCTTACTAAGTTAGTCTTTCTGGTTTTTCCTTATGTTTCCCCTTTCTCTTTATGTTTCCCACTTTTTCCTATTTTCCTAACTCTTTTAAATTTCTCTCTTTCCCTTTTCACTTAAAACTCAAATTGGCAAGTGTAGAAAATTACCTTTTTCCCCTTATTCTTTTTAAGTAATAAATTTTTAATTAGCATATGTAACAAAACAATTGTTTCCCCTTTTTTCCCCTTTTTAAATTTCATCCCCCAAATGATTTTTTATAAATTAATTGAATCGCTTACCCCCTTCTCATCACATGATTAATGATGATTATCGCTATTATTTATTTATTTATTTTTATTTAAATATGTATTTTTTTATCACAAGTATCACTTACCTAGATTTTAATTTTCGAGGTTGGGCGACATTTTATTAGGGAAATTGTTTTTAAATATTTCTTATCACGTTATTCGTTCTAAGGCCATCTAGGTTTATTCATTTATTATTTAACAATGTGACATGCCCTTCAGGCGCACTAGGTGCTCCAAGGGTGTCGCTTGCCTCCTTCTATTTTTCTTGCACAACGTGCCCTTCAGGACGCACTACATGCTCCAAGGGTGCCACTCGCCTCTTTCTATTCTTCTTGTGCGACATGCCCTTCAAGACTTACTACGTGCTCCAAGGGTGCCACTTGCTTCTTGACTGACTTGGTAGACATAAAAAACGCCCGGAATCAATACTCCGCCGGGTGATCTTGTGGGAGACTAAGGGCCTCTAAGGAATAAGGCCCCTGCCTTATTGCGCACCCCTTAGAATCATTTTGAACGACTGTTGCAGTCTTCCCTCACGACATCGTGGGCCTTCTCGAACTTGGTAGTCATTAACCTACAGTTCGAGCCACGACGGAAGTGCTAGTAGGTTGTGGCAGGGATGTTGTCCACACCTCTCCCTCAGTGTCTCTGGTATTCATGTGTGACCCCTCTACTCCACATGTGAGTCCGGTCGGCAAGCTATCGTTAGCCTGCATTATCAACGAATCATATCAGAAATGAGATCCATAATCATAACATCTAATCAGATGCACATATTTCATATGTACAACAATAAAACTCAATAGTCTGCTCCCTAACTCGATCTGGAGTCCAAGGGTTTCATAGATGCCTCAACATCCTCGAGGTCCAAAATCCTACACACTCAAGACTACCGAGTCAATAGAACCTATCTAAGTCAATAAACAAAAATAACATATAATCACATCCATAATGCCTCATAATCATAATCAACGACCAATAGTATAATAATCTAGATCACTTGCAAGCAAGTGTCCTCAAAGAATAAGTTCGCTCAGTGCACGCAAGAGAGGAATGTTACAAAATCTTATGTTGCAGTCGGTCGGAATCTTGATACATAAGAACGACTATAAATGTGAACCCATGAGTCTGCCAACCCGTGCACCGTGTCACATCTATTTTATTCTACTATATTTTTATACGTGCATTTCATTTCCTTTGGTGCAATAGCTTAATATATATAGTTTTATGTGTATTTATCATCTTATCAAGGTAGGGTGAAACTTATCTATTACAGATGTGAATACATTAACCCTTCTTTTCTATCTTCTCTACTTAACCAATTTCTCATTTCTCTTTTCCATGTACTTTATCTTTCTCGTTACTTAGTCATTTTTCCAAAAGTTGTGAACCTGGGTATAGTGAAGAAATTGCAAATGACGGAAGTGATGTATGAAAAATCTGTATCACTGAATTGTTGGGTGCAAAATGTATATGACGGAAGTGTTGGGTGCAAGATGTATATTGCGGAACACGAGGACATGAAAAATAAAAAATAAAAATAAATATGAATAATTAATTGAATAAAATTTAACAAAACATTATCACATATTAATAATGAATAAGATATTTAATATTAATATTATAGGATAGATATCATTAATTTTACTTTATAGTTTATTTATTAATATTCAGTTTGAGTGGGTCTAATGGTTAAGAACATGTGTTTTCTTATAAGAGGTCACAAGTTCAAATCTAGAGGGGGGTAGGCTATGTATACCTCCGTAGACTTTACCAGTCAAATCGTTGGGCGAAGAGGGGTCCCTTGTCCCACAAACAAGGGGGTCTCATACACCAATTTGGTGTGGCTTGGCCATGAACTTAAAAATAGATTATTGCTATTATAATAATATAAAATAGTATATACAAATATATATCCACTTTAACTCTAGACTCAAGAAGGATCAATTTCTAGGTACAAACCTTTATTATCATAAACAAAATCAAAATTGAATAAAATTTAAATAATTATTTATATTATTCTTTAAGTAAAAAACTGTTATAGCATTATATAAATTACTATAAATCTTGGTACAATATTATAATATTCTATAAATTACTAAATCTCATGTCATAAGCATGAATATAAATGTGAACCCGCGAGTTCGCCAACCCACTCACTGTGTCACATCTATTTTATTTTACTATATTTTTATACCTTTCATTTCCTTTGGTGCAATCGCTTTATATATATAGTTTTGTGTATTTATCTTTTCTTTTGTCTATACTTAATTAATTTCCCATTTGTTTTTTTTGTGTACTTTATCTTTCTCGTTATTTAGTCGTTTTTTCGAAAGTTGTGAACCCAGGTATAGTGAAGCTTGTGAGTTCCAGTGGTCTGGGGTAGAATTGCAAATAACGAAAGTGCACTCTGCAAAATGTGTATCATGGAATTGTTGGGTGAAAAATGTATATGAAGGAAGTGTTGGGCGCAAGATGTATAAAATGTGTATCATGAAATTGTTGGGTGCAAAATGTATATGACAAAAGTGTTGGGTGCAAGATGTATATCTTCGGACATGAAAAATGAAAAATAAAAATAAATATGAATAATTAATTGAATAAACTTTAACAAAACATTATAACATGTTAGTAATGAATATGATATTTAATATTAATATTATAGGATAAATATTGTTAATTTTACTTTATAGTTTATTTAATAATATGAATATAAAATAGTATATACAAGTATATCTTCATTTTAACTATAGAGTGAAGAAGGATCAATTTCTAAGTACAAACCTTTATTATCATAAACAAAATCAAAATTCCAAAATTCAAAATTTACATTTAAAACATTAAAAATAATATTGAGTAAAATTTAAATAATTGTTTATACTATTCTTTAAGTAAAAAGTGTTATAGCATTATATAAATTACTATAAATCTTGGTACAATGTTATAATTGTTGGGTGCAAAATGTATATAACAGAAATGTTGGATGCAAGATGCATATCACGAAACAAAATATGAATAATTAATTGAATAAATTTTAACAAAATATTATCACATATTAATAATGAATCGGATATTTAATATTAATATTATATGATAGATATCATTAATTTTACTTTACAATTTATTTATTAATATTAATATAAAATAGTATATACAAGTATATATCCATTTTAACTCTAGAGTCAAGAATGATCAATTTCTAGTTACAAATCTTTATTATCATAAACAAAATCAAAATTCCAAATTTACATTTAAAAACATTAAAAATAATATTGGATAAAATTTAAATAATTGTTTATACTATTTTTTTAAGTAAAAAGTTTTATAGCATTATATAAATTAATATAAATTAATATAAATTGATGATGATGATTAATGTCCACTAAGACCTAATTGGTCTATCGGACCTTAAGAGGGTAATTGATTACTTGTGATTCTTTAGAATTTTGTTTCTGTGCTCGAAAAGCATTACGAGAAGCTTTCCAATATCACCATACTTTTGTTGAGTTAAAAGGTTAGGAAGGTTGGTAGTGTGATCAATATTTTGAAAATGAGATCTAATATGGGTATAGGCTAAACAATCTAAGAGAAGGTGTTTTTCATCTTCAACCTTAATAGTGTCACAAAGGTGACACACTCTTTCATCCCATGG